>JAOWBB010009397.1:0-88254 GCA_028565995.1 Ricinus marginatus
TTATTATTATTATTATTATTATTATTATTATTATTATTATTATTATTATTATTATTATTGTTATTATTATTATTATTGTTATTATTATTATTATTATTATTATTATTATTATTATTGTTATTATTATTATTATTGTTATTGTTATTGTTAATATTATTAGTCAGAAGTTCATTTGATTTTCAACTTATAAAGCACTAGTTCCTGGTGTCTTTTGAATTTTTTTCGCAATTTCGAAAATTTTATTACGATAATGATTCGTCACATCTACGATTTTTCTAAAACAATTTAAATTTTAATAAATAATCATTACTTTAAATACCCGTTTGTGACTAGTTACCTAATTTTTTATTTTTAGAGAAAAATCATTTTTCAAAATCTTCAAGACAAGATTAAATTGATGGCTGTGGCTGTTATAATGAAGAATTCATAAAATTGAAAACAAAAGTATGAAGTGGGAAATATTTGTGTAGTCAAAACAAGAATTATAGTACCAATTTTATAATAGGACATTATTAATCGAAATTGACTGAAGAAAAATTCACCACACATAATTTAAGAAAAAATATTGGGACCGAATTTAAAACTAACAAACGGACATAGTGCAACATATCTTATAATCGATGAATAGCTATCAGAATTGATTTAAAATTTTTGAAAAATCGTGTAAAATATTATTTTCAAGGTAGAATAATTATTATAATTTTATATTTAAAAGCAAGTGGTGTTGCTGAAATAATTATATTGAATACCTTTAAAAAGTAAATTAATCCAAAAATCCAATTTTTAAAAAAAGAAAACCAATTGAATATTCTTAATTATTTGGATCCAGTCAGTATTTTCAAATTTGTTGGTCAAATATAAATTCTATTTTAGCAACAATAAGAGAAAAATAGTTTTATAAGAGCAATTATGAAATATATTCATATGTCAAAGCATTAAATTAAATCTTAAATCATTTGACAATGAATTTATTTTAAAAATCATTTTAAATAACAAAAAAATTTTTTTACATATTACTTTCATATTGCATGATATAACGACTTAGAGTGAACCAATAATATTTTATTTATAATTCAGAAATTTTTCTTTTTAATTAAATTTTATAAGATTTATTTTAGTAAAAAAAAATAAAATTTCAGTTCAAAATGTTAGAAATCTAGTTGCATTTAGGCACAGTGCGTTGCACTTAAGATTGAGTTATGCATTATAAAAAAAATTATCTCGTTTTTCAGTTTAAGCAGAGACTTCTATTTTATTTTTAAAAATTTTCATCATATTTTATGATTACCATATTTGTTCTTGGAGACATTAAGTTGGACATTGGACTTGGAATAAATGTTCCATGAGCAATGAATAGCAGTAAGTCTAAAATTTTATATTTATTACAGTTCATTGTGTTTTAAGTTTAGTTTTAATTATTTTGTGATTTAATTCGCATTAGCAGGATTTTCTTATATGGAATAATATTATTGCTTTGGAAAAGATACTGCAGTATTAACTACCGAAAGACAATTTACAGTCATAAAATTTTTTTCTCATTTTTTTTTAATTAAAATGATTTATATATTAAATCAAAATTAATTCAAAAACTAGCATAAAAAATGTCAACCAATTCAATTATCTAACTTAACATGAGATGTTAAGTTTATTTAAAACAGAAATCGTGAATCATATAATCTTGTTTAGGGCTGGCGTAGTTAATATAATTCTATTAATTCAACTTAATAATTTGTTCGTAGCAAAACTAGTTTTAAAATAAATGCGGTAATTATAAGATACGAATATTATACGAAAATCGATTAAGTTTTTTTACATCATATAAAGTTAATTATTGCGCAATATTTAAGAAAATTTAATTGTTTGATAATATTCGAAGTTCATTTCTCGTATAATTTAATCTTTCACTAAATATTTAAATTAGTAATGTTGTTATTATTATTATTATTATTATTATTATTATTATTATTATTATTATTATTATTATTATTATTATTAGTTACATTTTCATTTTCATTATCAGTTCATAATTCCAAAAAATTTTTAATCCTTTACATTCATGAATTTATTGAATTATACGATGTTTGTATGTTCCTGTTAATTATAACGTATAAATGTATTGTTGGAATTTCTGAAGTTTCTCTATTTTTAATTGTGCATGAAAAATCACATTAATAGAACTTCCAAAGAAATAAGAAATTGAATTACAATTAAAATATCTATCAGTCGTTCTAAAAATTTCAAGTTTTATTTCGGACAATCTATTTTTTTTATAATGATTAAATATGCTAGTCTTCTTGTGTTTTATAAAAGCAGCTTGAATTTGATATTAAGATTCGTTAATAATAATATTTAAAATTTGGATGCGAAATTATGTTAATGAAGTTCTTTTTTAGGTCATTGTATAAACTTCTAAAAATCTATATTTATTTTTATATCTGTCTTCTATATAATTAAATTTTTATTTTTTTAAATTCTTAGTTTCGAAATGTGGTATTGATGAAGTTTTAATAATTAGTGCATGAGTGTATGAAATTCTTTTTTCTTTTATATATAAAAAAATATTTTGATTATTAATAAAGTTTTAATTAATAGAGATTAAATAGACATCGGTCAAAAAGAATTTACGAAAAGTCTTAATGAAGCTGAGCTTATTTAAGAATAAAAGGAATTTTTAAAATTCATTTTGAAGCCAAAGGATTGAAACATGACTACATACTAATTCTTAAAATCTAAATTTTTTATTTATTACAATTATAGAAAGTTATAACTTAAATCAGTTGATGTACTTTTAATAACAAAATATCTTATTTGAAAAAAATTTATATTTTTCGAAAATCAATTCTTTTCATTATTATACAGTAGTATTATATAAATTATTCAATAATTTTTCAGTATTTTGAAAATCAACGCATTATTGTTTGAACCTAGGTGTTGAAAGAATTTTTGAATTTATTTAAATAATTTTTGTCAAATCGCATATCAAATCAATCCCTCATTCTATAAATCTCAAACTAAATACTCCAAATTTTTTCGTTGTTTTAAACTGACTTTTTTTTATCATAAAATAATATCGCAACATTGTGCATCACATTTATTTATTTTTAGTTAAATATGATAAAATATATCCTAGAATTCAAGAATTTTACCATTTTATTCAAAGTATTATTTATATTATTCAAGTCTCGCATGGTAAATGCTGATGTAAAACTAATGAATATGATTTCAATAGCATGGGCTTAAAAAACTAAAATATTTAAATTTAAGTTTTTATTCTCTAAGAAAATTAAAAATAAATGAAATTTATCTTTAATAAAAATTCCCTTTTACAAAACGTTTTCTTATGTGTTCGTATAAAATAAATATCTCAGGATATAAAAACTGATATCTGACAATATTTTTCTATAAATTAAAATTGTTTTTTCAATCATGAAATAATAAGCCAAAAAATTTTTGAAATAAACTTATTATTTAGACATGAATCATTACATAAATCATTTATTCAAATTTTTTCTTTTTTCATATAAGTAAAAAATGACTGACATGAATATATTTATAAAAATTCTCATCATATTTTCTTTTGACCAATGAATTAATGGTGTAATGATCACGAGAAAAATGCTTTGAGTTTGTGTTTTATATCTTATAATGTCTTAATCAATATTTATTTAGTGAAAGAAAATTATTTTCTGACAAATAAAACAGTTGTACTATTAAATCTATTAAATCTGACGTTGCAGAATAAAATTTGACTTGTAAAAAAAAATTATTTTCAGCAAACGGTTTTCGCTTAAGAATTCTTTTGATGGACATGTAAATTCCGATTTTTGATGTACAGATCGTTTTCGTGAAAGTGGTGTAAATCTATCTTATTTTCTTCATGCTCACCTTTAAACTTCTTACAATTCCCCTAATTCTAATAATCATACATTTATAAATTTTCAAATTAAAGATTATATTTACATTGCAATATGAATTATGAAATTTTTTTAATGAAATTTTTTTCTAAATATGAAAAATATATATTTAAATCATATTAAAATTATAACTATTTTAAATTCTAGACGTAAGTAAATTTGCACCATTTTCATATTAAATGAATCCATATTCAACACAGAGCGCATTAACTTTTCATCAAAAATTATGTTTGTCTTGTAAATGGGATATTTCTCTTAATTTTTATTACAAGGAAAAAATATTTATCTGCTTTAAATTCGATATAAACAAGTGATTTTTCATTCTGTCTTAAGTAACAAAGTGCCTTTAAAACAAAAACCTAAAAGGCTTAAAATTTATTAGAAAATATTTTTAATGTTTATCTATTTTCTTCCTTATTATCTCCCAAATATTCTACGTTAACCATAAAGCATTGCACTGCTTATTCGAAATCGTCTGTATTTAAATATTTCCTTCAAATATATTTATATAAATATTTCATAAAAGGCAATAAATCTTTGGATTTTTATAAAAATAAATGATTGGCATTAAAGTGTATTAAAATTTTCTTTATAATAACAAGATCTATATTTTTATATTTCTTACTTGAAGTAATGCACTATTATAGCGTTAATATTTAGTAAACTACTTATATATAAGAATTATATTTATCACTCGTCAGACCAGGCATCTCTTAATTTATATATATATTTTATCATTGACTCGCTAATTTAAAATTTTTCAAGTCAATTGATTTCACGAGAAATATATTCATAACAATTATGTTAGTGCGACATAAACGAAAAAGACTTAAAAGATGTATTATACTTAAGATATATATTTACATAACTAAGATTTAGATTAGCATAATTTTAATTAATAATCAGTAAAAAGGAGTGACTTTCTCTTGGAAAGTTGTAAAAGGTTTAGTATTTTAAAAAACAGTTGCATTCAGGTTTTAAAATTTCTTTTTAACGTATAAATATATGGCAAGGTAGACAAATAATTGTTAGAATATTCATATTTAAAAATTTTCTTAAAAAGCAATTATCGAAGTCACGGTGATATATATCCAAATCACAAATTTACATATTTACATTTCCATAAAATATATAATGAATTATTATTATTATTATTATTATTATTATTATTATTATTATTATACATTTGCACCGTGAAAACAACAGAGCGCCGCCCAAGCGCCCACCTTCAATGTTGTTTGAATTAGCGAGTTTATTCTGCAATTCATTTCTATTTCTCTTCTCCTACAATTTTAGATATTTCTTTTATTTTTTTTTTTATATAATTTTAAGAAGATGAAAAGTTTTAAGGTTATAAAATGATTTGGCATGTGATTTTATAAAAAGGAAAGAAAAAGAGAAAAATCTGAAACATCTTGAAGACGTTACGAATCATTTGCAAATATTTTAGACAGTTCTCACAATCGTCGAGCTAAACTTTTAAAATTAACCAACAAATATTTCGGATTTTATTCGAAAAAAAATAATTGATGTATATTTTAAAGAAAATTTCATTTTTCATATAAGAATTCGGACTATTTTTATTGATTTACATAACTTTATTTGTTAAAAACAAAGTGCCACCTCATTAGATGTCAGTGACAGCTTCTAGGCTATTTCGCGAATGTTCGTGTCTGTTGTCTACATTTTGGGGCTTGTTGCAATTCATTTTTGGGCAGAGAATTTAGAAGTATACCCCGGTGGAAAAATAAATTAACGATAGCATTTTTACTTTTTATTTTAATTCGTGCCAATATCAGCGACGCAAAACTTCCATGCTCTGCTTTTCTATTGTCTCAGTACTGTTGCATATTCAAATACAAAAAGTTTTGATGCACAGTTTGTGTTATTAATTTTTATGTGCCACCCATGATGTTAACGTAACTATTTTGATCAATTCAATGCATTTCAGGCACAAACGCGATCTTTAATGTTCTTCCATTATTTCCCTTCGAGACTGGAAACATTCATCATCCATCCCTTAAAGAGGAAATTTTTTTCAAGTAGTCGGTTGAGAAATGTTTAATTTTATAGCGACTTCATCACTTTTGACCGTGTCTGGATGCTCGTTTCCTCCAGCCATTCGTTTCGTGACCTCCGTCGCCCGTGGCATTTTGGCTTTTTTAAGTTAAAAAAAGGGAAACTTCGCTGCTGGGGACTGGATTAATTAATTTGCATTTGACCCAGACCTCAAAGCCCACCTTAGACGGGCAGGGCCTGCGGACGCCTCGGGTCTGAAACCGACGACCCTCCGACTCCAACGAAAACCCGCAAAGAGCTGCAGCAGAATGCCTGAACGAGGGGAAAATTCGAAGGAAACCGTGCTCGAAAAATAATTCGAAACGATTTTTCGAAATCTTGAAGTGATACCGAACGTTTGGCAGAAACCCTTTCGAAGGGGGCAGGTTGGGAGAGAAAAACGCGCATAAGACAACCGCAATTTGCATCTACGTGAAATTCGATTCGTTTTATTTGTTTAAATTTAAATTTTCTCTACCGGTCGACAGCTCTGACTTTCGAGAAGCAGAACAAAAACGTTTAAATTCTCAAAGCGATTTTTGTTCTTTTTTTTTCTAAAAAGCAAACTAATAAATAACGAAGTTATTTAAAAAGGAATATTTTTGTCTTCGTTTTCTTTATTTTGCATCCTGCCTGAGTTTTAAACTTTCCGAATTTTTTTACATCTTCATTTAGCGTTTTGTTTTCGAATTTGGAAAATTAAAATTTTAATTTGAGTAAGGAAAAACCCTTTTACAAAACTTAGGTTTATTGTCACATCACCTTATCATAATAAAAGTGCTCAGGCGGACTTGGTCCGCCTGCTGAGACTTCGGCATCCGCGAGTATTTGGTACGATTTTTGGTGCCCCACAGCAGCCATATATCCTGCGGCAGCGGACGTTTGATCGGTTGAATTAAGCTTGTTGGAGACGAAAGGAAAAAGCGGGAGCAAATTCAAATAAGGGAGTTCATTCCCGATGAGATTTGCGCAGGGGGTTGAAGTCTGACGCACAAGCGCGAAAGAAGTGGTGGACAATTGTAGCCGGGACTTGATCATCCCCCTATGCATCGTCCTGCGAAGGAGCCCAGGGGATCACCCCTCTGCTGTCGTTTCCCTGAACGATCCGTCTGAATTGCTTGTCCGGGCACTCCAACGGGGTTACACCTGAAGGCGGCGGCTGGGCACCCGGAGGCTTGCGCGGAATTTCCCGATCCTCTCCCGCATTACGTGCCATCGGCGGCGCCGGCGAGCGCAGGGAAGTTCCTGCCCGGGGAGGGTTTCCCTGGTCCAAAGATTTCCGGACGAAACGTGAGAGCAACCATCAAAGGCATCCGTGCGGTGGCGGGTGGGTTGATTGGGGTGTTTTTAGTGGGTGCGACCTCAACCATTTTTCTCGGTTTTCTCGCCTCGATCGCGCTCTTTAATGCGCAAAAGTTTCACGTTCGCGATGGGTCTCGCATCGTCCACAATCGCGAAATAAGGCAGAACGAGCCTTTCCAGGGCAAGTTCCCGTTCAAAAAGCTACAAATGTGCAGGTAAAGAGCGTGAGATGCATCTGGCATAAGTTAAAAAAAAAAAAAATTTATTCTCTTACGATTTTAATTTTGTTACAATTTATTTTTTAAATAATTTAAATTTCTGCAACTTAATCAATTTCAAACAAAATTTCGAAGACAAACTTCTTGAGCTGAAGGGATGGGAAAAGTTTTCCTTTTTCCTGTTCGCGTTGGCCGAGAAAATTTTCAACTTTTTGAAACCGCCTCCGACGTGTCCCATCTCCCTCTCTGTGAAGAAAAGTTTGGAAAAACAAATCAGAGACGCATCTCGGCACCGGCGTGTGATTTCCGCGCGGGAATGAGCTTTTATATTTGGGCGACAGCTCCTCGGAAGGCAATCGCAGCCCGGAAAATGTCACTTGCAACTTGTCCAGCATGAACTGTGCGGCTATTTTTATGATGTGATGTGTTAATTGCTATTATAAAAATATTTATCGCTCAGTTGCAAACGTTTGAAAGCGTTTGGATCGACCGTCGTCGGTTTTGGCTAATGTAGCAATTCGATTTCTCCTTTCGAATTAATAAATACATATTTCGGTAATCGCAGAAACCTCGGTTTCTTCTTACCGTAGATTCATTTGGCGCATTCATTCCTCTTCTTCTTCTTCCTCCTCTTCCTCTTCCTCTTCCTCTTCCTCCTCTTCCTCCACTTCCTCTTCCTCTTCCGGCTCTGGTTCAAACGTGGGCTCCGGTTCCTCTTCATCGACGCCTGCGGCTTTCACTTCCTCCTCCTCCGGGCTCTCCGGATCGCCCTTCTTTTTGCCGGGTCTCTCACCGAACCATTTCGGCAATTTGGCTGAAAAATTTTAAAACTTGGAACGGTACCGTCATTTTGACGCAGAGTAAAAGGAATTTAATGTTTCACTTTAGAAAAAAAGCTGCACGACAGCTTCCTCTGATCTGCGGGTGCCTAAGCTCAAAATTCACTAAATCTATGCTGACATTCGCTTTTATTAACGAGATTTTCGTTCATAAAGTTTTGCATCCACAGTGAAAGGTTTTTTACTCACATTTCTGGCGCGATCCAAATTCTTCTCCCTTTTCCTGCCATTGCTTTTCCATGGCTTCCTTCGTTAAGTCTATGAGACCCTATGAAATTGAAATTCACACCAAAACACTTCATTTTACAAACATTTTAAATAAAAAAAAAAAACAAGCATTTATTTAATGCTTTCTTTTTCAGTCAATAGGGCCCTAACCCTCGGTTAGGGTGTCACATTTGTCCAAATCGTTAGTTAATGGGATTTTGTTATTTCGGAAAATTCTTTCCCTCCCTCCCGTCTGCGGAACCAAGAGCTGACTCGCATTTTCGAAGGTTGTGCGACTTTAGCAAAGGAATTCTAAGCGAAAGGAAGAAGAATCAACTGACATACGCGGAGGCGATCAAAAGCGAAAAAAAAAAAAAGAGCGCAATACAATCCAAATACATAAACGCTTCGCGTGGCGCCTTCCATTAGGCGTTTGCGCAGTTTGCAGCCAGTTAGGTCGAGGATTTCCGGTGAGAAACAGGAAATTGAGTGAGTGAAAGTTATTCTGTTACCGGATGAAGTTGGATCATGCACCGGTGGAAAGCGGAAAAACCGAAAAACTATAAATTAGCAGCGTTTTGAAACATTCTTTTCGTTCACTTCTCATTTCCAAATCTTGTGAATATAAAAAAAGAAAAAATCTACTGGGGAAAAAAGTAGAAAACTAAAAAAAAACTTTATAAGTTTTTAAACATCTCATAAATCCTGTTTATTCTATTCCTAAATATTGTATAACTTTTTTGTTTAAACTTACTCGCAGGACGTTTTGTAAAAAGCTCATATTTAGCTTTCCAAAGTTTTTCGTTTGTTTCTGCTAGAACAGTGTCCCAACCCTAAGTTATTCAACAAAAGTTATCCGTTAATAAGAGAATACGAAGAAGGTACATTGCATGTTTGTTGTCAAAGAAAGACAATACATAGAAAGAACACAGGCATAAGAAAAGGTAGCAGTAGATTTAATGTTAGTCGACCGACTGTGATGTATTGTAAGTTGAGTACAAAAATGTAAGGTTTAAAGCGAAGAGCTGCACCGACAGTTGATGGTATTAATTCTTGTAAGATAATAAATTTTAAAGTTAATTTTTATTTTCTCCATGAGCGCTTGGCTTAATTTTATACACCGTGGAACCCGCGGAAATCTTTGATGGACTACCTAAGGGAAAGAAATGAATTTCACCCGACTTCATTTTAAAACAAGTTAATTATGGTTACTGCCCCTAGTACTAAAAGTACTAAAATAAAAACCAATTTTGTACATTATTGTGAAACGTAGTCCTACGAAGAGAAACAGCCCACAGTTACGATCGTTCGGTTTTCAAATTTGCGGTTAATGTTTATTTTTTACAGTTTCCAATTGCAATTTTACTTTTAAAACAAATTTCTATCACGATGTTCAATAAAGAGTATGAAAGACATTCCCTTTTTATTGATTGATGTGTGTGAATTGTAGGAATTCACAGGTATTTCATTTGTGATTTTTACAAAAATTATTTATTAATCTTTACTTACTCCTTCAAATAATTTCTTTTTATCATCGTAAGATCTTGTATCCACGCGTCTTTCATATTTAGACGCTACTTGGATCTTTGGCTGAAAAATTATAAAAAAAACAGAGTTAAATATAAAATTTAAAATAAACTTTAGATTAAAATGTTTATTTTGCTTTTTAAATTTATGATATTTTCCTTTTTGCCCTACTCAGATATTTTTAATTTTTTACGGCATTATCTAAATGTTGGAAGATCATTTTAACATTAAAAATTATTTTAAAACTCCTAAATAAACTAACAACAGTTAACTGAATGAAGAAAAAAAAGGCATAAAATAAATTAATACTTTAAATTTTTAAGAAGCATAACCCAATGTTCACTATTATTTTGTCAAAATAATTACAGCTTTATAAACTTATTGTAATATTAAACATTTAATATAAATTTCGTCAAGAATCATCTGGCTTCAATTTAGATACAATCTAGTTTAATTTATTTTACTTTTAATAAAATACTAATTAATATTTAATAAAAATTTTACATTTTCATTACTTATGTAATGAGTGATTTTAGAAAATCCCAACTTACTGGATACTTTCCTGTAAGAGCTTCTGGATCAAGACCTTTCTTCAGAGCCTTGTGTCTAAGCTGTTGCTTCTGTCTTTCTTTAAGTTCTTTAAGCTAAAGAATATATTTGTTATTAGCTATTTCTTCTTAGGGTCGATGGGACAAAAATATACGTTTTCTTTTTAAAACTTCCTGACTAGCACGGATGGCAAAGAGAATTAGGAAAAAGTGAAAATGATTGAGATATTGATTAAAATTCTCAAAGGAACAAGTTTTTCTTACATCATAATCCTGCCTCTTCTGCCTCTCTTCCAGGTCATACTTTTCTGTCTCTAGTTTCACTATTGCCTCCCAAAGCTCTGTAGCCTTCGATTTCAGCTGTGCGACGCTCATGTTGTCAATGTCAAGAGGCTTAATGCGAATTGATAAACTTATTCTTTTCTCTTCCTCCAATTGTTCCTTAGTTTTGGCTCTCTCTAATTGAGCAGAAGATAGGTTAAACTGCGAAAGGAAAAAGCGCATTTTACCGATACGCATAAAGTTCCAGTACGTTGCACTGCCAGGTCCTGTTTCTCCAGGACACTAATGCAGAGGCTGCTTTAATGTCCATTTATATTTAATTCTCCTTACTGTATTGTCCTTTTTCTGGCCCACGGTAAAGTTGCGAATCTTTTCTTTGCTGGCATCCTTCATGGCCTGCATCATGGCCTGGCGTTTCTTCTCGGCCTCCTCCAGTCGCCTGCGCTTCTCCTCGATGTCCCTCTGTTTCCTGTCCTCAGCTTCTTTTACCCTGTTCTCCTCCTCTTGTTTCTTGCGCTCTGCCAGCCGCTTTTCCTCGTCGGCGCGCATCACCTTAAGAGCGAAAATTTTAAAAGAATATTTATGCAAGTTAAAGATATTTCCACGTGAAAAGGATAAAAATGAAATTTTCCATTACCTTCCTCTTAGCCTGTTTCTCTTTCAATCTCTTCAACTCTTCCTCTTCCTTGGCTCGTTGTTTGCGCCATTCTGCGATATATTCCTTCAACTGTTCATCAAGCTCCTTATTTTTTTGCTCTTGTTTCTGGCGAATTTAAAAAACACAAGTTAATTCATACTTTGAAGACGATAAATTCTTTCATTTCTCTAGAACTTCATTTTTTTTCAAAAAAGGTTTTTCTTATGTCAATTCGTTCTGCCAAAAATAACTCCATTATCCTTTTTAACTGCTTCTCTCTGTGAGATTAAAAATTAAAAGGCTTCCGTATCGAGAATAAATTAAAAAACATTCAAATCGCACATTTAAAAGTTCAGAAAAACATTTCAACATTATTTAATTGAAACTTTATCTGATTGAGTTGAATTAAAGAAAAATGCTTATATTTTATTAATAAATTAAGAGAAACATTTCAAATATGTATGTTCATTATATATTGTTTTTAAAATAATAAAATCACATCGAAGTTAGTAAATTTTATGCAATAAAAAATAAAATTCTTACCTTAATAAACTCCGGATCTCCCTCTCCTCCCCTAAATCAAACAAATATCTGTTAATGTAAGATCAAGATAAATAAATAATAATTAATTAATTTATAAAAAATTTGAAAAACTAACAATTAAAGAATCTTATTAATTAAAAAAAAAAAAATTTTCTGTTTGTTACACTATACATATCTCATATTAATATTAAACAGTTGGTTCCGTCAATCTCTCATTGTCTCTTGCCTTATTCGTTCTCTCCCGGGAAATTTATAAAATGCTTTTTTAAATCATATTTTCCTGAGTGAGCTTAAAATAAATAAATTCATGCAATTTTCAGATAAATATTTTCTTGTTCTTTCTTCATTAGAATCAAATCAAAGCGATTTCAAAAAATTGTTTAATTTATTACTAACTAGACTGAAAGAATGCTATTTAAGACTATTATTACACTTTATGATAAGTTGAAAATAACATCATAACTGTTTTGAAGTTTTGAATGATGGCAAAATAACTTGTGAAGGAATAATTTATGTCGTTACGAATTAAGATATCTTCCACAATACGTTTTTAACTCAGGCGGAAAAAATATGTACGATATATATAATGTAACTGAAAACTGTCAGGTACCGAGAAGATTAAATCCTGAAATTTGGACTGACTTTGAATAAAAGACTTAATCAGTCTGACGTTAATAAGATAATATTTAAGTTAGTATATCGGATGATTCAATTAACCTCAGCATTATTTACTAAATCAAAATAATATTTAAAATGTGATTTGTGAACGGCAAAAAAAATAAGTGAATAATAATTAAACTGCATATAGTTAGCATCGCATTCATGCCTGAACACACGGACGATAAAAAAAAAGGATAAAGAAAGAAAAAATGAAACAAAAAATATTAATCAAAAATGAAAAATTTTTTTAAAAAATTGCAAAAATTACAAATCAAAAAATATTATTTAGGAATACCGTATAAGGATTTTGTTGAAGGAAAAATAAATACATACAAATAATTACCTTAAGGACGGTCTACTCCTACAAGAAAAAGAAAGAAAATAGACCAAAGTTAAAATACTGATTAAAGTTTATTGGTGGAAATCATTTGTGATGTGAGACAACTTCAGATATAAATGCTTTATTTTAATAAAAGAATGACAATAAAAATTAAAAAATAAAAAATAAAAAAATTACTTGTTTCATTTCTTTCTAGAAAAAAAAAATGAAAAATTACAAAATACTGACAAAGCAAAAAATATAAAAAAAATAAAACTATTGATATTACAAAATACATTGATGTTACAAAAATTGGAAGGAAATTATCCCCGAGTGGATCGTTTTTCCCTAGTTTTAGCATTTCTTGCAATTTTCATTAATTTATCATTTTATTACTATAAGTTACGCTAACAAGCAAGCAAAATACTAAGTTTCAAATACCTTTTTTGTTTAATCTTCTGTCCTAATATGGATATCTTGAATTTTTTTTTTATAAATATTAGAAAACATTGCGCTATAAATTATTTATTTTTATTACATCTGAGCGCTCTTGTTTTTTTACTGGGAAGTTTAACGGAAGATGTAAATTTGATATCTCTTTTAAGTCAAAGTGGAACTTCTGAAGTTTAATTTAATTTAATTTAATTAAGTTTGATTTAATTCAAATCTTATGTGGAGCGATACTTTTCATTTTCATGTCTTTAAATGACGGTTAAATTGATTTAAATAAATTTAAAACTTGTTTTATCCATTCTTTCAATTTCTGCTCACTTTTTACTACCCGCTCTTTACTAAAAGACAAAATCTTTTGACATAAAATGATGAACTACATCATACATCCAATCTGCCATATGCACTTCAAGAAAGACATCGTCTCTACTCTTCTTCAGCAATTTCGAATTCGATAATAATTGAGAAAATTGTGATACGGTATATAGAATTTTTTTTAAATATATCACATTATTTTATGTAATTTGTAATATTTCTTATATTTATACTTCTTTTTTTTTACATATCAAGAATCAGAGAAAAAATAATCCTGCCATTGAGGATAATTTTAGATTTGATTTAAATATTCATTCATCTATTGCATATTTTATCAAAAAAAGATATATTGGCTTAAATATATTTATTTCTTAATCGAAGTTGGGTATCATTTTTAGAATAATATGATTTTAATATAATAATTGTCGTGTGGCATAGATACTAAATAAATTTCAACAAATTATTGTAGACATTACCACATGAACTGAGTGCCAGTGAAAAAATTAAATTATTAGTTAGTTATCTCTAAATCCAAGCACTCATGATCTCTCAAGAAAATAATTATGTCCGGCTTGAATATTTGTATTATAGTTGATGTAAATATGATTATTTAATGTAAATTCCTGGAGAGAAGCCTCAGCCTGAGAAATTTTTTTCAAGTTACCTGTTAAGCATAATAATACCAAAGAAAGGCCGCAGACCCGGAAAACCTTGGAAAATTTCTGAAATCGTTTCTCTTATGAGGCATGAATATAGTATTAAATTTAATTTTTCAAAAATATCATTGAAACGAAGTATTAATACACAAAATACCCAATTCTCTTTTTTATGTGCTATTTTCTAATAAATGCACAAACAATAAATGTGTATGTATTCATGTGTAAACATGATAAAAAAAATAAGCAAATATATACATAAAAAGTGTTAGGAAATTACAGTATACCATTGTTTTACTTTTAAAATCATTGAATGTCAAGTAATTCTTTCAACTAGCGAATAAAATCGGGTTAGTTCAATTAAATTATTCTACTGGAAAGAGCAGATCAGTGAGAAATAATTATACGTATTCACATATAATATTATATACAATAATTGAGATAATTTCTAAATTATTTAAATAGATCGCAAATTACAGTCAATATTTGCATTTGCTGACCAATTCTGTAATTGAAAAATTTTTATATTTATCAGAATAAGTTCATATTCAAAGATTTACATGTATGTACACATTATCGTATCCGAGATACTGCTAAACTACAAATTAGTACCTTGTTTATTAGGAAATTAAATTTTTAAGCAAAAGCTAGTTATATCCTGTGAACATAAATTTAATTTTTATTTTATAGTTATTTATATATGTACTTAATGTACAGGTAAGAGTATAGGTCAAAATTTGTGCTTTACAACCAATTCAGATTCACCATAATAAGTCTATACCAAAAGTTTTCATTTAATTTTTTATTTCATAATAATTCAATGAAATTAACAAAATTTTTTATATTTATTTAATTATTGTAGATAAAACGATTGTGAATGCAGCAAGATCAATTTTATGCTACATTAGGTTAAAAATTAAGTTTGCAGTTTAAAAATAATTTTCTGCTTTTTTCTATCATCAAAATCCGATTCCGACAACGACAGAAAATACCTAAGTTATAGACATGCATTAAAATGATTTTCAGTAAGTCAATGCCCAGCAATGCTGAATTTGAAACGTGCCCGGCAAAAAGATGAAAATATTTCGAGGAAAAACGAATAATGATTTATTGATCATACGATTTCTTTTAGTTTATAACGAAACAGATAAAAAAAATTCTGAAGAATTCGGCTAAAAAAGAAAACATAATAGTGTCAGGTCCATTAACAAGTTAGTTTTAAAATAAACAGTGAATCTGAATTATTTTATATTTTACCTATAATTTTAAAATAAGTTATAAACATTTCACTTACTCTGTCTTCTTGATCGAGGTTGGCGCTGGTTCCCTTCCATAATGAATTTACAAGTAGATGAAAATGTAGATCAAGCGTTAAGGTAAAGAAGAGAAAAATAAAAACATTATTCATAAAATATGCAGTAAAATATTAAATTTTCGAATAAAAATTCGTATTAAATATCATACAAAAAAAATTGAAAAAAACCAGCTTTTATGAAAATGACTTATTACAATTATGATTAATGAAATACATATATATATAGGAAAAATGAATGTATGTATGTATGTATATAAATATATACAAATAAATTAATTTGATTTGATGTTTAAGGTACATTTTAAATTAAACCCTGAACATTATGTTAACGGGTTAAAGCAAATATCTTTGACACAAAAATGATCCTGACATTCGATGCGATGTTTATTTGAGCATCGTTATTTTTTAAGGAAGGTATATAAAAATTTAACTAATAAATTTAATTTTTCATAAGTAAATCTATATTAAAATATAAAAATGTATACAAGGATAAAATCGAAATATTATTTATATTTTTCAGATGCTGCAAATTCATTTTCAATCATTCATTGTCGATCTTGACTAATATTAAACAATATTTTTATATTTTATCGCAAAAGTTCCAAATATTTATAAGAATTTATTTCATTATTGTAATAGAAAAAAATTATGAGCTCAATGTAAAATTTTTATAAAAAATATTGTTTACTTACTCCTCCTCTTCCTCACTGAAAAAAAAAAAATAAATTATTTTATTAGAAAATAAAATAAATCTACTTCAGAGTATTTGAATATATTTTTGCACATGAATATGATAAAAAAAACATTTTTTATTTAACAGATATTATCGCAATTAAAAATATATTAAATAAATTAGTACATTTTTTTCATTAATTTATCACGTTTGATTTTAGCGACATAATTTTTTAAATAAAATAAATTTTCATATTATCTGAAATTTAAAATTGATACACGATTAGGACAGGTGAGCAAGAAAATTATATAGTATTTAAATTTGTATTATTAAATATTTGATATTTGATACTTACGAATATACTTCCTCTTCATCAGACATGTTTGAAAGGATTCAAGGGACTGAAACAAAAAAATATGTTTCTGGAATTTTCGACATTTATATATCTTACGTAATCTTATTTAATTATAATCATAAAAAACTAATTATTCTCATATTTTTGATTGATTGCTTACAAATATATAAGCGTTTTCCCCGTTTCGCGATGCCTATCAAAACAATATACATGATTATTTTTGCTTTATTCGACAATTATATTTCAAACATAGCTTTGTTCATAACTTTATGATAAAAATATTAAATTTGAAAAACTGCAATTTTTGACCAGATCAGATTTTGAAAATTAGGAAATATTTATGAAATTAACGTCCTCCTATAAGAAAATCTTATTTAACAAATAATATTTTTTGCAGTTTAATTTTAATTTAAAAAAATTTTTAACAGTTAATTCGGCAATGAATATCGGCAAATGAGTGATTACTAATTCAGTATAATACGTTTTTTCTTTATTTATTATGTTCTTCGGGTTATAGGTTTTGGGTTTTACGTTCGCAAAGTAACTGCCCCTTGAGGCACATCTTTCGATATGGGAATTTGCCCGAATATCATTCATTTAAGCCGATGTCAAAAATTAAAATGTTCAGATGTATTTGTACGAGACTCCTGTACAGTATTTGTTTTTTAATCGATCCCATAAAACGTACGATTTTCGTGTTAACTAGAGAAAATTTACGTCCATCCATTAATGGTAAGGTGCTCAATTAAAAGATGAATATCCGCCGTAAAGAAAAAGTGGATGCCATTGGTAAAACGAAACACTTTCGAGCAATTTATTTTGCCCTCACGATTCGGCACTAGAATCGAGGAATGGCGTTTTTCAGGTTCGTCCTGCTGCAGAGTCAGCAGTCGCCTCCTGCCGCGAAAGACGTTAAGAAATCTAAATTTTTGCCCTTTCAACTTACAGGTGAATAATAGCTGTTTTAAATTTTTCCAGCAAAAGAAGGAAAATTTTTCCAAAAGTAATACCGATTCTTCGAAAAAAAAGAAATTTTCCTCAGCGATTTAACCTCATTTATATAATTCGAAACGAAATCAAATACGTTCGGTAGCTTTTGCCCTGATATCTCGTGAAACGGATTTTGCTGTGCAGAAATTGGTGGGCGGCAAAAGGCAAATATTTCCATAACCATATGCCGCCGACAGCAGCGGCTCCTGCGCAGTGCGACCCAAAAAAATTTTACTCAAGTTCTAAACTTAGAATTCGAAGCAGTCTTCTAGAATTTCTCAAAAAAAAAAAAAAAAATAAAATTTTTTCCTTTCTTTTTTCATCCGGTAAGGACCGAATCCTTTTTCCAGATCGCACTGCCCCGGCCTTGCTTTCAAGCACAATCTACGGCAGCACTTAAGAAAAATATTTTTATTATAAAAATAAAATTTTTCTCGATATCTAACTTCGCCGTGGAGAACGCGACGGGGAGCCTTTTTTATCTTGTACATTGAAAATAATTTCTGATAGCGATAACTGTAACTGATCTTTCTCATATTTTCCTGCATCTACATTAATTGAGCGTGATCGATCCCAGCCGTCCTGGATGCACAGCAAAACATACTTCCACCAGAAATCTGTCTTCACAGAAGCACTTCACCTGTTTTTTCGTTCACAATAAACACTTTAAAGGTCTTACGGGTTTTCTCAAAAGTTGCGGTCAGAAACTTAAAATTCGGCGATTTATTGAGGAATTCTACTTACACTAAACACAACAAGCAGAACGGAAGAGTCCGTTGAAGCCTCTACCGTGGAGGAATGTGGACTACAAAGTTTCTCCGTTCCTCTGGGATAAAATTTTATGCGCTTGCGTATGCAAACACTAAAATAAACCACAAAACGAGTCAAATTATCGAAATCAAATTCTTCGGCTCGTAAGAATCTCGCTTAAAATGGAGACCTTCTTTTTTCCAACGGAGTAGTGGCGGCCGATTTTCCGGAAAAAATATCCATTTTCATCTCCGACGGTCCGCGAAAGGATCGACGGAGGAATTTTCTCGCATCCAAGTGCACTCCTTTTGCGGTCCTTACAAAGGACGATGCAAATGCCGAAAAATAAAAGCAAAATTTAATTCCCCCTGATGAATGGACGCGTGATGTGTCTTTCGCTGCACGCCTCGGAAGAAGCAACCCACAGAGTTGCGACGCCTTTGCCACGGGATTGTGAAAATTTCACACGAAAGTTGGATTAACAATGCGACACGTAAAATATTTTCATGCTGAAAAATTTCTGGTCGGTTCCAGTCTAAAGTGAGCTCCTGAACGGAGGCGTCGGTTGAGTCGAAATGCATCAACGTGAACAAATCGTCGAGTAAACAATCGACGAAGATACCAACGCTCCTTCCGCAGACCAACCGTTACAGACAGGTAAATGTGGTGCCGCAGCAAAAAGGGAAACCGAATCTCAAAAATTGTCACCGAAGTAGATTGTACACCATTTCGAAGGCTACTTCACGCGAAGGAGATCGTAAAAAATTTAATATTGAACGAAACGCTTCCAAATACATTCGAAATCAGGAATGTCAGGAATCAGGAATGAATCCGTCAGGAATCAAACGACTTAACGTTCAAATAGTGGAGAAACAAAGAAAATACCTGATAGAGTATTTCGAATTTTGATTTTATTTAAAAACAAGAAATAAATTAACTTCTGTTCTTTCACCAGAGATTTTGGGGAGGTTATTTGACTTTAGTGTTATTTTTTTTTAAGCCTTCAAAAATGAGATTAAATACGAAAATGCTCAAATTTGAGAAAGTTCCAATTAGATCAACGAAAGTAAGAGAAACAAATAAAAAAAAAATAGTTAGATAATCGAATCTCTGTAGTTATTTTTATCGAAAATTCAAACTGCTGGCTCCCAGATATGGCCGGTGTGCGCCAATATCCAAAACGTTTTGAAACCGGCCACGTGAATAGTCGCATCTTCGCAATGATCGCTGCTGTGCAGACTATCCCGAGATTATTTCCGGCCCGATTTTGCAAATAGATCCCGACGGCTGTGGCCGCCGAGTTCACGTCAAGTCCAAGTTCCGGCTCTTGAAGCGGATTTCAGACGATTTCCATGAGATTCGTCTTTCTAGAGCAGTCTAGGCCGAAATCGCTCTGGCATTAGCCGTAATGATGTCGTATCGTTGCCATACTGGTTGTGAAAGAGCGAAGCCTAAAGTTAAAAATGTCTCGCAATGAGCTCGATTTTACGTCGCGTTCTCGAGGGTTTCTTCGCCGTGCAGAAAATGGTTCGTTTGATTTCAGTTTACGAATCCCAGCGATTCCTTTTGCGCCGCCATAAATATCAATTTTCGGAGCGTCAGCATCGGCGCATCAGCTCAGCGAGTTTCCAAAAGATGACCGTTTCCCGAATTAAAGCTCAACCGCCAGCCTGCCGCCGAGCCGCAAGGAGTGATCCGGTTCGACGAACTTCCCGACAGCACATCGCCAATGATGTGAACCTTCGCCCAGTCACGCGCAATTCGACATCTAACGATCAATACCGCATTGGTATCCTTCATGAAGCAAATGTTCCTACATTCCTGTTGGTGAGACACCCACGAAAATCGTAAAAATGTTTATTTTAATGACGTCTGAAATTATACTCGAAAGGCCTGGACCTTTGCCAGTGAAGCCTTATTAGGCAGCGCTCGGAAATGTGATATTCGCCATTTCTCTCGGTTTAGTCTACCTCATTCAGTAGTCTTTCGTTTCTGCCGTTTGAAATCCATTCGACTAATTATACCTCAATAACGCTTAACTCTGAGATTACCATTAGCTTAAAATATTTACACTGCAAGAAATTAAAAAAAATCATGTAGTTATGAAAATACTTTTTCAAACAATTCCACTTTAATATATTGGCAAATGTGACGAATTCGCACTCAATTTAAGAAAGTATAATTTTACGGCTGCGACAGAACTTCAATTATCTGAGACGGCGTTTAAAGTTATCGCTTCTGTTAGTTTAAATTAAAAAATTATAAACTCACAAAACCCCACAGGAAAAAAACAACGCAACATAACTGATAATTTTTTAAAGCTTGATAAAGGTAGATTCAACATAATTCAAGATTTACATAACTGATCCGTTTGTTTTAAATAAAAATAATGCATCTGCGAATTCTAGCTAACAATTCAAGTCTGATTTAAAGTTTAAGAAAGAAATTATTTGATATCCATATTAAGGAAAATAAATTATTTTTTTAATGACAAATTTTATTACCTTCAGTACAATTATCATCATCCCGTATTTTTATCTTTAGCACATCCATTATCATCCCATATGATTTCAAACTACTTTTAAACTTTACATCACTTGAATATTACGATAGGAAAAATCCAGTATTAAAAAGTTTCTTCTGTTGCGGTAATTAAATTTGAAAAAAGAAAATCATTAATTTTTGAAATTAATCATATTTTTAATAAATTTTTGTGATTATTTTATACAAGAGAAAAATTTTAATCTTTATTCACGATGTGATTATTTGAAAAACTGATCCATAAAAATCAAAATTTTCTTGACTTATACATAAAATCAAATAAAACCGTTTTTTGTTTTCCATTTTTTTAAATTAAACCAATTACTGATCATTTTAAAAGTATTTTGTGAAATTTAACTTTTTCAATATAATTTAAAAAAGACTAGGATTAATACCATAATACCAAAAAAACCAATCAAAAGCAATGTTTACTGCTTTTTAAAAATTACAACCAAATTAACTAAAAACAAGAAAGAGCTGGGCCTAAAGCAAGTATCATAAACAATTAAAAACCCACAATTTGAGATAGTCTTAATCATGATGGCTCTTTTCAATTTGAGCTTAGTTAAATACTTTGTTCGCATAATTTATTCTAATTCTAATTAAATTAAGCTTTTAAAACAATTGCAAAAAATTTCTCAGATTTATGGAAAAGGAATTATAAATAATAATTCAAGGCATTTAATTTTTTTGGTTAAAAAAAATCACAAAGATTTTAAACGATACATTTCTCTGTTGAAATAGTACATTCCTTTGCAATAAATTTTTCCAAATGAAATGTCTGGAAATAGAAAATATTAGTATTAAACAAAATCAAAAAATAATTCAATTCAGAGAGCAAAAAATTTATAGTTATACGACCATCTCTCGAATTTGTCAGTTATTTCAATCCTCTTTAACAGGATAATTAAAATTTTTATCAATTTAGAAAACAATATGAATATAAAATAAATTATTTAAATTTTTTTAATAGACTGCAATTCAACGTTATTGAAATAAAATTTTTAAAAATTATCGTAAACTGAACAACTTTAAAAACTTCAACTTAAAGATATATTCATAATGAAAATGAAATGATGCATTGCTGAAATATTTTAAGAACTACAATTTGGCTATTGATTTTGTCTTTTTAATTTATTCTGAATATTTTCAAACAGTGAAATCTCAAAACTTATTATGTATAAGAGTACCAATATTATAAAAAAATATCCGACTTTCATTTCTTAATGTGATGCATAATGTACAGATGAATGAATTAACGCAATCAGAAGTCAAAATTGAATCTTAAAATTTAGCAAGAAAATTTTTAATGTTTTAATATGCAGAAGGACTATTTTAAAATATTTTGTCTTGAAGACTCAAAATACCTCAATACATTCTGATATGATTATATTGATTTTCAAAATTCATAAATGTATCTGACTACAATTATCACGAAATTGCTTACATTTCACATAAAGAAAAAAATATCTGTCTAATTTACACAAAGGCAATTATGGCTTTAAAACTCAAGTTAATTCAAAAAACCTATCATCTTATTAATTCATTCACAGATTCACGACTAACAAATTTTTTTTTTTCAACTTCACTTTTGCTTAACATGAAATGCAGCAAATACAAAAGCTTCAAATTTAAGAAAAAATGTTATATTGAGTAATTATTGAAATAATAAAAAAATTAGTTCATTTGTTAAATTTTAATTAACAAGCAGGTTGATAAAATAATGTGAGTTCAGTTTTCAATCAATTACTGTCCATAAAAGAGAGATTTTCGGTTTTATTTTTCAATACAACAATTTTTTCCATTAGAATGAAGCTTATTATCTCTGCTAAATGATTTTTTTCAATTGAACCACGGCGATTGTCAGTAGCCATATCGATCCTGAAAAACACAAATGTAAATTCATGAAGACGAAATTCTAAATTATTTTATTATGCAAAGATTAAAGAAAAGAATTTTCATACCTGTATCGAAGAAATGACGCCATTAGCTAATGAACTTAATTTTCCAGCAACCTTTGTAACGCCCTGACGTACACTTTCCTTTACGTCTTCTAAATCTGGAGTGCTTAGAGAAGAGGTTAAGCCTGAATGCCTTGGGCAGGAAGAACTATCTCCAAAAAACTCGGCGGAGGAAATACTTGATGATCCCTCAAATCGGGAAAGATTAGTTGGTCGTTCCCACTAAAATAAAATAATGATCTTAAACTGTTGTTGAAGTCTAATAAACTAAATAATATAAGTAGACATTAATGTAAACATTAAAAAATATCAGTGTCGATATAAATAGTATTTTTTATAATGACATATATATGATTATCATAACTCACTACGAGGGTTTATATTTATTTTTTATATTAATTATTAACAAATAACTTTGGATTTTAAGAATAAAATGTGAAAACAATTTGTCCATTCATCTGGAAAACAGATTAAAATACAATATATATCAATGAAGCTTTTTTAAAGTAAATAACTTTTCTGCTTTAAAGTGTATAACTATAAGACAAAAAAATAGACATACATTGCTTTTCAATGAATCACCGAAAAATTGATCAGAAGAAATAGCCTTGGCATTACCGAACTTCTTTTGTGCTTCACCTGAACTGAAAGAAACCGATGAAGAAATTGGTTCTCGGCGAATTCGCTCAGGCTCTTTTTTCGGAGACTTTTCATCAAAACTAGAATTAAATGCTTTGCTATCGCTGGTTGAATTCCATCCTTTAAATGAACTTTAATGAGAAAGAATTATAAATTTAAATAAATTTTATGTAAAAACGGAGCTGAAATATATATGCAAATAATTTTCAATTCAATAATTATTCATGCACTCACGAAAATTCCTTCATTGAAGATATTCGATCAGAAAGAATGGGCTCCTTACTGGCATATCTATCTCGACTGTTGCTGTTTTCAAAAAATATTGATTCTAAACCTTTATTTTCATTTCGATACATTTCAAAATTGTATGAACTAAAACTATAGTCGTCGAAAAATTCATCATTATTATCAGGACCAAAATTGGACCTAGTCCCGAAGGAAGATTTTACAGGAAGTTCCTGCTCTATAGTTTGCATGTCACTTAGTGCTGAATGGCTAACACCTCTGTTGATGTTAAAATAAATTAATAATATGAACTTTATACAATAATGTAATTTATATTAAATAATTAAAATTCAGCAAAAAAATCATATGTTATAACTTACGATTTAGAAGAGAAACCCATGCCGAGTCTTTCAACTTGTTGCGCTTTTTTTGGATCTACCTGTTTCAATTTTTCCTCCTCTTTCTTCTGCTGAAGACTAAGATCTTGATATGCCAACCTCATTGAAGCAATTTGCCTCTGTTCTTCTTCTATCGATTTTTCCGCAAGCAATTTTGCTTCTTCTGCTTGCCTTTCTCTCATTTGATCTAGTAGCTCGGCTTCTCTTTCTAAATCAGCAAAATTCGTCTGAACTTTTTGAGCTCCTAGTCCTTTTTTTCCTCCGAGCTAAATAAAAGTGAAATTTCCTTTAGAATTAAAACTAAATATTCATGCTTTTTGTAAATTTGAAGTAAATGTGTGGCTTCTTGTTCTTAATTTGATGTTAAATTTATAAGTCACTCGATTTTAAACAGTCAACAATTAATTTTTGATTCATGAAGCGGTTTGGAATGTAGTTTCTGATAAAGGTGTATCGAGAGAATTGCTTGACAATGCAATATATTAAAAAAAATCTTTAATAATGTATAACTTACACCTGCACGTTTATTTTGAGCTTTTCGAACGCCAATTATGGATTTTCTTTCACCTTCATTTTGAACAGATTCATCGGCCAAATTAACGTTTAATGGTGCTTTATTTAAGGAATCATCACTTAGATTAGCATTAGTACCAATAATAGTCTTATTTGAGCCGATGGACAAATTATTATTTTCAGCCAATTTATCTTCTGTGTTTTCGTTTAAATTATTTATTAAAGTAGAATGCTCTTCGAAAAAATCAATTTCTTTTGAACCCTCTTCGGGTTTTTCATTTATTGGTTCTATATGAAGCTGGAAAGAAAATGCTAATTAAATATAAATATGTAAAATAATAGTTTTTAAGTATTAACTGTAATTTTTTATAGTGTAATAAAATATATTTAAAATATTATTAATTTATAAAAAACAATATTTAGCCACAAATATAAAACAATAGAAGCAAAATAATATAACAATAATAAAAAAATATTTTAAGATATTGCTTTACTTAAAAAAGCCAACAAAAAGTAAGGCAAAATTTTCGAGGTCTTCAGGCTAAAAACTGCAAGTTTAAAATAGTATTAAACTTAAAAATGCATCAAGTACTCAATGTCAGTCTCTCCTGATTTTAAATTCATAAGAAATTAATAAAAGTAATTAATATATTAAGGAATATTACAAGAAATAAAAATAATTTATTTCTAATTACGTAAAATAATTTGGACTTTGTGTCCAATGATTTGAATTAAAATTCCTAAAATAAAATAATTTTCAAATAATCGTCAATAATAGCCATTAAGATAAAATGCTGTTATAAGAAGTGAAAACACATGAAATTAGAGAAATAAAAAATAAATTAATCAAATACATATAATAATCTTCATTTGTTAAAATAATCATTCCAAATTAAACCAATGAATTTCATACTTACTTAAATAATTTTACAGTAAATAATTAATTATTAAATTAATATAATATCAAATTTTAATTATAATATAAGAATAATTTAAATTTAGACTAAAATCATATACAAAACAAATACATTAAGGAAATTCTATGTTAAGTTTATATTTCTCACCATTGAACCAATCCTTCCTTTTTCAAACTTTTTCTTCTTATCAAAATTAATTTCAATCTAAGGAAAAAACATAATAAAATACATTTGTTTTAATTCTATATTTATGATGGAAAATTAAAGATAAATAAGTTGTATTTACTGATGCATTTTTAAATTAAGGATTATATATAAGAAAAATTTTCACCTATTCAATATTATTTAATTCAATTATAAAACCTATTTCAAATGAAATAGGTTATAAATTTAACATTTAAATTAAAATATAATTATATACTATACATCACTGAAAGTAAAGTATTAATGAATCACTTAAATAAATTTCTATTTCATTTGGTTTTTTGTAACAGATCTTACCTTAGTTCCATGAAGTTTCATAGCTTGTGCAGCTAATTGCTGAAGTTTCTCTTTGTAGAGCTGAGCAGCTCTTGAAGCATATTTCATCTGGGCATCAGATGTGTCACAATTATGTTGACGGAAAAAATTGGCCTAAGAATAACACTTTCAATTAAAAATTAATATAAAAAATATAAAACATTAAAAAAATTAAGGATAAATATCATTATTTTTAATAAACAATTCAAATTTTCTTGGAACTAATATAAAACTCTAGGAAATGTATAAAAATTCAAAAATAAAATTTCTCATTAACATAAGTAATTTTTTAATTTAAGATGACATTAAAAACTTCTTGAATCAATTACTCTTAAAATCATTATTGCAAAAAATGTTAAATAATAAATATATATATATATATAAAATTAATAAAAAATAGTAGAAAATTTCACATACTAATTTCAAAGTTATTTCTTTAATTTATATTTGTAAATTATTGTTAAAAGAATTAATTATTATGATACTTATGATTATGTTAATATGTACTACTAATTATTAATGATATTTAAAAAGCATAATGAAAATAAAACATCTTGAAAAGTGCAAGATTTGTTACTTTAATAAAGTGAAATAGAAAACTTGTTATTGTAACATTAATGAGCTAATTTGTTGTAAACATGAAAGATTCATACAAATAAATTAACAATTTTATTTAATTATTAGTTGTATAAACTAATAAATTTAAAAAATAATATATCTCCATACATAAGGCATTTTTTATTTAAATCTAATAATATACATATAAATGGTAACACATATACAATATTTGGTAATATCTAATCCATATACATATAATTGGTAAAAGAAATTAGTCATCACAGAGTTGAGCAATCTCTATTAAAAGTTTAAATTATGGCATAATGAGCAAGTTACAAATTTGCTTGAACATATATAAATTTTTAATAGTTAATTTATACTGATTAAATATATTTAAATAGAATAAGTTACAACCAATATGGTATCATATATTGTACTCACAGCATTAGCATTACCACCCAATTGCATCTGACGTAATTGCAACCATGTCCAATTCGTATCAAGCTGTATTGATCTAACAAATGTGATATGAACACCCAAACTCCTGTGCACTGCTGAACAGTCAATGCAGATAAAAACCCCGTATGTAACACTAGACCACGTTGGATTCTTTGTATTGCAATCGAAGCAAACCTGCCATAGCGAAAGTTTATATCAATAAGTAGTGCAAGATAAAAATATTCTTGTCATTTATTTTCAAATTAATTGTTAAATTTCATCAATATATTGTCAACAGAAATTCAGATATTTTAATCAGTAACATGCTAACCATTTACTCACCTTATTTGTTGGGATCGATCTTAACTTTTTAAAAATTGTTTCAATATCTATTTTACTAGGACAGACGTCAGCCATTTTTTGTCTTGTTGTCAATTTTTGTATTTTTTTAATTTTATTGTTGGCAAAATGTACGAATTATATGAATACAATTCATTCAATTTCCTTTTCCTGTAAATCGATGTAACAGAGCGCGAAAACGTTTTTGAAATTTATATTCTATTTAACTTTTATAATCAAAAAGATGTGTTCATTCATTGAGTTTAATTATACTAACTCAACTTATAGTACTTTTTGCTATTTTATATTCCCTAATGTATCTTAATTATAATAATGTTTTTGGCTATTTGATTGAATATTGAAAATTTATATACTCTATGCTCAAGCGTTTATTTTGTTTTGTCTTTAAATGGATTAATGGATTTTAATTTTATATATTATTTTAAAGTAAAAATGATGATGTAAAAAATAAAAAATAAAAGTAAAAAAAATTTAACTATTTACTATTTTATTTCTTGTGTTGTAACTGAAAATAATCTCAGGCAAGTATTAGTAATTTTGAATAATCGAAATCAGTTATAAACATTAACATTTTTTTTTTAACAAATTCAGAAATTTTAATTTTTAATTAATTTTTTTTTGCAATTTCAAACGATTTTAAATGTAGTGAAAGGAGTTAAATACGACAGGTTATTATTCAAAAAGCACCTTCTATTTAGAATATTACAAATGAAATTTATAAGTTCTACGTACAAGATTCTAAAATATAGTTTAAATTAAAATTTTGATATATGCAGCAGTTAGCTAATTTATGGTCAAAGGATAGAATTGATTTTTAAATAATATTATTTGTAATTTGATTTTCTGATTCAATTGTATTGCATAACAATTTATTTATACATCAGAAAATTGAAACTAATTATAAATCAACATTTATTTTTTAAGAATGGATCCCGCTTTAAACAAACCGATTTTAGAATGTTCCAAGGAAAATGATGAAAAAAATACTACAGAATGCACAACTACATCAAGTACCGATTTTGAGAGCCCCTTCGTTAAAAAATTTCCCTGTTTTCCTGGCGAAGAACTACCTTCATACGAAAGCGACTATTGTAGGGCTAAAGCATATCTGATGAGGCAATGTATGGAAACTGGAGACAGTCTGTAAGAATTCTAAAATTTCTTACTGAGAGCTTTAAACATTTTATTTCTACAATACATACAATTTACAAGTCACAATTACACAAGCGATACTAAATATAATGCAAGATATTGTTTACATATTAACTCAGAATATCATCAAATATTTATCGTAATTATATATTTGTGCGATTTATGAACATGAATTTACAATAATGGTTCAAAAATAACTTGTTATAGTTAATGTCTGCTATATTTTACCTTCTCTACAATAATTAATTTTTGATAAAACTTCTAAAAGAATTATGTCTAAAACAATGTTTTTAAAATACGAAAACACTTCACGAAATTAACATGAATTTAAAATTCTTGAGTAGATATTACAGGAAAAACTAGTTTATTATGAAACTTATATTTATTAATATTTAAATTCAGAGATAAACTTACATTTTTCAGGTCATTCAAATTTATTTTTTTATTATTCACAGATGGGATCATTTAAATGAGGTATTAAAGAAAATTTTAATGGAACAACCTCGAAATATTGGTGATACATTCGAAGAATTTAGCTTAAGAGTAAGAGAAGCTAGATTTAGAGAGAAAACAGATCATCTTAGGGATGTATTTATACCTCCAGAACATTATTCATTATCACAGAAACTTATGGATTTACTGCGAGTAAGATATGAATTATTAGAATGTAATCACTAAATTCTCTGATTTTATATTCATTAATGTAATGTTTTATTAATTATACTAATACTGCACCAATGTTTCCTAAATAAAATTTGCAAATTATATTTATCTTCAATTAATTCGTTTATTTACAGTCGACAGACGAAAATATAGGTGTATCAAATAAGACTGAAGACAATGAAGAACAAAAAGTTGGACCTGATTTAATGGAATTGCTGTACTTCTTTGAGCAAGCTGGTGTTGGTCTACCCCGTCAAGAAATGTTTTGTATTGCGATTCACATCAAGAAAATTCTCATAAGCCGTCCAATTGAAAAATATAGGTGACACACAATCTTTTTTCATTTATCATACGTACGATATTTTTAACATATTTTCAACATTTATTTACAGTTAATTTCAGTTGCCATATTAAACATTTATTATGAGATATCAACTAACAAAAACTAAGCCTTCTTCAAAAGAGACAAGAAACAAGAGGCAAAATAATATTTAATTTTTATTATCCTCAAATATCCGAAATTCATTCCATTAAATAAATTCCAATATATAACTTACTCCAAATTGCTTTTCGATTTTTACTTGAAAATTTTATGAAAACTTCAATAAAATAATCGAAATATTAAGCTAGAATAGGTGCTTAATTTATATAAAAAAACTTTTATATTTATAATAATCAATATATTATTTAGTCTTAATCATTCTGCAGTTAAAATTAGAATTTCATATTTACAAAGCTGAAATTTTATTTGAAAATTAAGTCGTAATATATAATGCGTCACATTAAATAAAAGAATTGGAAAATCGGCCTAAAAATATTTTTCAGACAGTAACTTTTAATATTTTTCTAAACATCTATTGTATTATATGTATTAGCATTTAAAAAATTTCATATTAATGAAGCCCAGTGAACATTGCAGGTTTCTCATATTTCTTCAATTTATAAACATTTGGAGATTTATGTAATATAATAAATTCATATATTTCGTAATATTTTTGGAAATGGTATACAATATTAATTCCGACATTAATTTTCATTACTATTTAGGTTCTGGGGAAAAATATTGGGTTTGGAAAAGAATTATTACGTATTGGAGACTGAATTAAGCGAAGAGGAAATAATGAAGCGCAATATGGTAGAATTATTTTTTTTCTCAAAAAAAGAACAATCATACTTAAATATTTTGACAAAATTGATTTAGAAAAGAAAGTTTTTTATTATTTTAATTAAAAATCACGAAAAATTCATTTTTTGCTATATTAATGATTATTGCTTTAGATTTACTAATATATATACTTTACTAATATATTTAATATATACTACTAAGTATACCCTTTACTAATATTTACTAATATAGTGTACTATGTAATGATAAATATCAGATTTACATTATTAAAAGTTATTATATCATTTTATTAAAACTATATTAGAAATTCAAAAATGATTCATGCAATATTAAATAATTTAATTTCAATGTATATTTTCTAATTTCACAAAATACAAAAGATTATCCACTTTAGGTATGTATCTTAACCGAAAATGTATTAATATTGTTTGCTTTTCTTAACGATATAGACTTTTAAATACACCTTTTTTGTCTTAAAATTTTTTCACATTTAATTCACCTATTCCTAAGTAAAATAAAATTTTAGAAATTTTTATAAATAGTTATTCATTTGATTGAGTAATTTATTTATTCAAAAACAACAATAATTTTTAATGCTGTATTACCAATAAATAATTTGATTCAACAAAGAAAAACAACCCAAGAATGTTGTCCATATAATCTGAATGAATTCTAAACGATTTCTTAAGATTAACAGGAAAATATTAAAATAGAAATCTAATGTAATTTTTAAGGAATTTTTGTAAGATTGATGTTGTACCCATTAAGAACATTGTTTTATTAGGAAGATGAGGAAAACGCCGAAAATGAGGAAGTACAAAATGATGAAGCCGAAGAAAATCTAAAAGAAAAAAGGGAGCGAGAACTGGAAGAAGCAAAACAAAAAGAAATCGAATTTGCTAAAATAAGAAGTAAAGCAAAACATGAAGAGATGATCAGAGAGGCTCAGAGCGCCCAAGGATCAAAAGCTGTACCTGAACCTCCAGAGCTAGCTCCCTGGCCACCTTTACCGCCAATACCGTTGCCTGTTACCAAAACTACACCGGCTCAAAAGCGCAAATGTCCCCGAGAATTATCTGGGGTAGGAGTAAATAATAAGGTATCCGATCAATTTTCAAACAATTTTTTTCACTAAACAATGACTTCATACATAAATCTTTCCGTATATATTGTAATAGAAATATTGAAAATTTTTATATTTTATCTTAGGTATACTTTGTATGCAGTGAACCCGGTGAAGAGTGGATTGAGCTACCAGATGTAACTCCTGAGCAAATAGTAATTTCTAGAAAAATTAAACGAGCATTCACTGGGAATTTGGACTCATCAGTAAGATAAAAATTTATGAATTTTTCTTAATTAACGTTATTTTACACTTATTTTATTCATATCATATAATTGATTTGAAAATATCTTAGAAAGAAGAATTAAAAAATATTTTACGAAAGCTTATAAGAAGTTTGATTTCGAATGTCTTTTAAAAGTGTAAGTAATAATAGTGTAGCCTTTAAAAGATAGAAAATATTAAACTCATATATTATATGTAAATATTAAGCACATTTATTAATTATAATTTGTAAAATAACTTATGCTACATATTTATGTTTAACATATAATTCATATAAATATATAAATTTATTATTGCTTATTCGTATTGCCTGCATGCAACTTATAAGTTTGTAAATATAACTCCATGAATTGATCGCATCAATACCTAAAACTCCTAAATTTATTATTTGTAAGCAATTTCAGTTACAACATCCATCGACAATCGTTATACACTATACTGCAACTATTTATATCAAAATTTTAGAACATCTATTTATATTGTAAAAATTATTTTTTTCCAGGTAAATACTTTTCCTGCTTTCCCGGGTACGGAGAAAAACTACTTACGTGCTCAAATAGCCCGAATTTCTTCTGCCACTCAAATATCCCCTCTAGGATATTATACTTTTAATGAAGAAGAAGAACCTGAGCCTGTTGAAGAAGGTTGTATTCATGATTAAATAATGATTATTAAACTAAACCTTTAGGATCAGCTTTTGATACGACATATGAAAATTTCCGGAACAAATTCAAATATTAATTAATTTATTATAACAGTATCTTCTTTTTGAAATATGAAATTCGAACAATGTCAAATATTTTAAGTTGTATGTCTTTAAAATACTTTTTTACTAACATTTCGGTCAAAAAATTATTTTCATTGGACTAGAAATTATAAATTTACATTTGGAATGAAACAATTTATTAACAAGTAAATCGAAGGTTAAGGGATCCTTAAAATACTTAAACGTTAAAGGATATCTTTAAAATTGTCTGCTTTTCGTTTTGTTCGATAATTAACTCACAAGGCGATTAAAAGATAGATAAATTTATGTCCTTAAGCCGGTAATAATAAGTCTTTTTGTTAATTACATCTAGGTAACAGTAAAACAAATTATATTGAAAATCCTGACTATGAACCTGTATCAATTAAAGATTTAACAGATACAAGCATGGCATTCTGGGTACATCATACACCTTATATTTTAAAACAAGGAAGAGCAACATGGTGGAACCCTTCTGAACCAACAGAGGTGAAAATTAATACTTTTTACTTAATGATGAATTAATTTCAATTATATTTTTCATGTAAATTTAAATATAAAAAACAATTATTATTTTAAAAGGACGAAGAGGAAGAAGCTGCCGAAGAAGATGAGAAAGAAACAGGACCAGAATTACTTACTCCTTTGTCGGAAGATGCAGCTCTTGATTCTATTCCACCGTGGAGTACTCGCAGCACTTCTTCGTTGTTCCCAGAATTTGCTATTGCCATAGTCAGATCTAATTTATGGCCAGGAGCCTATGCTTTTGCTTCTAACAAGTATGTTTTTACATATAACGCTTTTAGTAAAATCTTTATGTTCAGTTTTTCTGAATTCGATGAAGTTAAGATATTTTAGGTTGATTCCGACTATTTACTTATTTCTTGATACTTTCTTTTTAAAATATGAAAATGTTAACTTTCTTTCAATTTCAGAAAAAAATTTATTTTAATTCATATTGATATGTATTTTTCAAATCATTTTTGTCAACGTCATCGATTATCAGCTTAACAACAAGACAGCATCTGATACAGATACATAAATTAAGTACTTAGGTCATGAATAACCAGAATCTGGTTCCAGATTCCGATCCAGATATTCTGGTTCCAGAATCCAGATATTTTTTAAATATCTAGAAAAATTATAATTCTTTACAGGAAATTCGAAAATGTCTACATTGGGTTTGGCCATAAGTTTTCTCCAACCAATTACAATCCGGAGACTATTGGAAAAATTCAAGAAGAATATCCTTCAGGTCCTGAAATAATGGAAATTGAAGATCCGACTCCGGAACAGGAAGAAGAGTGGCGTCTGGCACACGAATTAAAAGCTGAAGAAGATGAAATTGTAGAAGAAGAAGAAGAAATTGAAGCCGAACCTGATAATTGAGAAATAAGAAGTATAAAAAAAGTTAATACTTGAGCATTATAAAAACCTAAATGTTTATTAAGCTTAAATTCAATTCAAAGCCTTAACTTTATCCATTTGTGAAAGTTATACGAAAATTAAAAATTATTTCCTTTTTAATAATAGGGTTTTATTGAATATCCAAACGCTTCCAGAATTTGCGTTAGAACATATAAAAAAATTTCAGATTTATAAGCAGATAATTTAATTTTTTTATTGAATAAAATTAAACTGAAATTATTTGCTAAAAATATCGTTCATTATATTTAAAAACAATGCAAGACAATTAGGAAAAATTATTATTATTAAAATATTAATTTGAAAATTTAAAATTTTCACATACCAATAAATGTATGATAAAATTTTAAAAAACATGATGTACTTAATAATTGGCAACTACAAATTTCATATAATTTTAGATGTTAATGTAAATGCACTTAAAATATCTTGTGTATTTGAAATCAAAAAAATTTCTAGCTTTCTTTTTTCTAAAATGAATCTGCGAAAAATTTTTATAACTGGAGTTGCTATTCCTCCTCATATCTAAAAATTATGTTAGATAATTTTTTTAAAAAAATACAAACTAAATGTTTTAATTAAATTAAAGCGATAGATATTTTTGTTTGTTACGTTAAAGTCAATATATCATCATGTATTAAATTTGGCACTAACATTATAAAAAAAAACACTAAAATGAATAAGTATTAAAAAATGATGATTGGTTCAAAATTCCAGATATCGGGATGTCCGTTGTGAGGCTCATCATCAAAATTACTTTTGCTCCACTTAAAAGGTTCTATGTTCTTGTTGTCATAATCTTCGATATTTTTCGTTCGATTTGAGACATTCCAAGTATCTGAATAAGGAGGACCTGCTTTTATCTGAAATGTACTGCCGATATATTTACTAATATTATCTAATGAATTAGAAGTATCCCTTTGATTTGGATCCATGTTTAGCTTTGGTGTCAAGTTTCTACTCGAAAATACTTTAGTATCCGTGACACCAGTCGGTTCAGCTTGTTGAACTTCACTTGCCAAATCACCTCGACTTCCTATTGCGCAACGTGGGTTGTTATAAGAATACGGATCTGTTTTGTAAAAGTTTGATCTCATTAATTCCGCAATTGATTTTATATCCATCGCATTAATGTGGTCCCTCCGAAAAATTCTCGCCACTGGAGTTTCATTATATGAGTACACACCTCCAAATGCCTTGGCCATAAAATCCACACCGCTTAACCCTGATACGTTCTGAAATAAAATTTTCAAAGATTTTAATTAATAAATTAAGGCAAAATTAGAGAAAAGACTTTCGAAATCACGTTCAAATTTAAAAAAAAATTAAAGCAATTATTTTTTTAATTAATAATTATTATATTTATTTTATATATAAAGTTTACGACTTTCAAAGCATGATCACTAGTTAATCATAAGAGGTTGAAAAAAATTTGAATCCTATTATACTTATTATAGATCATATAAATTTAATACCTTAAAGTATGGGAGTCCATAACTTGCCCAATAAGTAGTAGATTTTAAAATTTCAGTTTTATCTTCTGCAGCAAAAGTCCCAGGAATCTGTTCGGCTAATAACAAAAGTCCAGTAGTTTCATTTAGTGCTTCTCTGTATTGTTGCTCACTTATCTCCTTTAGTCTAGCAATTTTTTCAAATTTTATGAAATCTACTATAAGCCATTGCTTATTGCCAGTTCCCGAATTAAATTTTGAAAAAATATCATTCCATTCGTTTCCATTTGAAGCTAAACGAATTGCGGTCATAACTCTTGGTCCACTCAGTACCTGAAAATCGAAACATCAAATTTTAAAACTGCTAATTCAGGTCGTTTAAATCAAGTTTTTTTTATGAACTTTTATGAACGAATCACATTGGTTTATTTTATGGATAATGTTCTGAAATCTGTAGAACTCATTCATTTATACCCATTTATGTTGAAGTAACTAAAATGTACATCTCTGCAAAACTGAATTTCTTGAAATTCAAATGTTTAAGAAATTATGAGATTTCTAATGAGTACATCGCGCATCTATAATTTATTTTAAAATTAAACTAGCACTTGGTAAATTTATATAACTGCAATAATTGCTTTCATTGTACATGAGAAAAAAAGACAAAGCTTAAAAATTTTGTAAAAAGTAAAACAAATGCTTTACCGATACTTGATAATTGAGTTTACTTTCACTTCAAAACAAGGTGACATTAATTTAAAAGAAAAATTTATTATATTTAATAGTAATATCTGTAAATATTATTAAAATGTTAATTTTAATCTTTTAACTTAAAAAAAGGTATTAATTACTTTTTTAGTCGCTTTTTGCGACTAAATTTAGAGATTTATAAAAAATTAAATTTGTATTGTAAATTTACCTGACCAACAGGCCATAAATTTTGCCAAAGATCATTATCTAATACGGGCAATGAAATTCCTGCTATGACTAGTTCATGTTTCTTAAAATCATTTTGGGCAACATAGAAGTCATCCATTGAATGAATAGCCCCTGGATATGAGGAAAACGTAATCTTCTTTCCGGGTACAGGGAGACGGTCTTTATTCGACACACGATAACTGAATTCATAACGTTTAAGCATCTTAAGCATGGAAGAATAACTATAATAAATGTAAGATCTTAAATTTCGCCTGCCTCGTTCATATTTACTTATAAATATTTAGAGAATTAGGAAAAATTCTTAAAGAGAAATAAAAGAAACATTATCAGTTTTAGATAAAAAGTTTTTTTTTAAAATTACTTACGGCCCAGCTGAATTATGAGCCACATACAGTTTTCCTTCATCTGGAACTAATTTTACAAATGCTGACGACAATGATAACTTTTCAATACCACATCTAGGAATTTTCTTTTTTTCTCCTTCTAATTCCATGTTGTTATCAATAGAAGAGTAGTTCCATGCCATTTTTGGAAAATTCAATTTTTCTAATAATATTATATCAGACTTTAAACTTGATTTAGTCTTAAAAATATCATCATCAATAAATTTATGTTTAAGATCTTTTATGTCATCAATTGCATTTAACCATCTGAAGAGAGAAGATAAAGAAATTATTGATATAAAGCTATCAATTAGAAAATGTTATAACATATAAATAAATTTTGTTGTTTAACATACCCATTTTTATTTTCCATTCAAGGAATGCTTGAAAAAAGCACAGTTTTTAAAAATATATAAAATTAAAAGTTTGGCTCACTTGATTTCAAAAAAAAATTAAGTAAAACTTTCAAGTCGATAAAAAAAGGTTAAAAATTTTCTATCTTTAATAAAATTCCTAGTTTAATTAAATACTTACAAAAAGTCACTTAAAGTCATATCTTTCACGTCATGAGCTCTACTTCTTTTAACACCTTGTTCAAAGCCTTTTTGAACACCTTCCAACTGCAGATAGAAGAGACGAATCTAGAAAATAAAAGTAAGTTTTCAAAATTTTTCTTCTTCTTTTGAATGAAGAATCAGTACATAACCCTCGAACGGAAACCGCGGTGTGATTTACATTCTAAAACAACATAAGAATATTTATTCAAATATTTTTGTGTACCTGATGCCAGTAAGGATTGGAAAGTTTATCGTACATATGCTTTATCCAATTTAAATTTTCGTCCAAATATTTTTTCACTTTGTCACAAAGTTTTTCATTACTATGACAAAAACGTTCGATTGTATTTAGTCTTTGCCAATGAATTATCTGCCAGCTCAAACTGCCTTCTAACATTCCTGCTCCGAATGCTTGAACCCAGTCAGGGTAACTCGATTGCGTTTCAATATCTAATATTGCCCAACTAAAATAGAAATAATCACAATATTATTATTTTTATTATTATTATTATTATTATTATTATTATTATTAAAAGGTGTGCTTTGCTCTTTGCATCTTTTTTAGGAACAATCAAAGGTTTTAATTTATGATCTCTTCGAATATCTTTGGTTTACTCTTCTTTGATTCATCTTTCATGAATAATCACTGCTTATTGGTAATTAATTGCTAAACAATAAGCAGCTTATTGTTTGGCCCTCCCAGTCACTAGCTTAATCTTTATAGGAAAAAGAGCTTATTACAAGTTATTTATACTTTTTTAAACAATATTCATGAGGTAAAAATAAACAATCTATTTCATATTAAAGTTACTAATATAAAACTATTATATAATAAAGTTTTATTAAATTCTATCCTAATATCTTTTTATTAAATAAAGACCTTTTTATCTGAACATAATTCTTCATAATAAAATTTATTTTTAAAATGATAAATGAATAATGTGAGATTAAAGATTTAAATAATAATTAAATGAGGAATATATATTATTATTATAGTTATTAGTCTTTTTGAAAATATTTTCGTTAAATTTTCACTGTCAAAATAAATTCCCTTTAATATTTTGTCTTCAATTTTAATTGAAGAGTTACCCCGTTTTATTAATATGGGACTGATAATAAGCCCGGGCTACTCCTTTCGGAATATTCTCTATCTTTTTTCCTTGACCCCAAAAAGCGATTTCAAATCCTGATTCTTTGCTCCAATAAACTGTAGCTGCCCATTTTCCATCTTCGTCTGATCTGGAAGTAAATTCAAAATTCATGGCTTCAATGTGAACTAGGAGGCGTAAGAATCATCCAGCATACTTCTTTTGATAGATTATTTAAGGATTATTAATATAAATATAATAATATTAATAATCTAATTAATTTGAAATTTTTTTAAAAATACGTTTATTCAACATTACAATGTCCTGAATATTTAAAGTTTAATCAAGAAGACTAAAAAAACTTTTTATTATTAAGAAATTTATATTCAACAATCCATTTGGATTTGCTCCAATTTAAATGCAGATGTATCAATCTCTCAATGTCTATAAATATTTCTTATTCTGTTACAAAATAAAATATAATTATGAAAGTCATGAAAATTTCTGTAAAGACTAAAACTCATCTTGGTCTTTCTATCGGCGGGATATATATGGATAGCATAAAAACATGTAATAAGTGGACAGAGCAAAGTTTTTACATAAAATGCCTGAAACTTACTGTTCGAGTTCTCCAAGAATAATGACAATAATACCCAAAACTACAACTATTCCGATAATCCAAGTAGAAACTCGAATTTTCTTCCATGATGCACCAACAACTTTCAACATTGTGTAGATCAATTTCCTAACGTAATTTGAAAGTAAATTTAAATTTAATAATTTACTTATTTAAAAAATATATTATATTGCAATTCCTAAATATATGTTTAATTTCGGTAAAATGCGCAGAAAATTTGTCTGATCGTAAATATTTGTTCTTCTTGTTTATAGGAAAATTTCGTATCTGGAAAAGAAAAACATTGAACTTTTTAACCAGAATAAACATTAACTTTTTAGTAAAGCGAATAGAGAATTTCCAAAATTAAATTTTCAAGTTACATAAATTAGAAATTAGAAGTCACATTATGAACTTTAAGAAGCATTAATTTCAGAATAAAATTCAAAAATCTGTGATGAAGTACTATAAATTATAAGTAACTTACTTAATTACAAGAATAATGGATTCAAAAAATTTATTTTATCATAACTACAATCATGAAGACATGGATTAAAATAGTATACATTTTTAAAATTCCAAACTTACATCCAATTTTTATACTCAAAAATTTTAAGAATAGTTCATGTTCAGAAAATATTTTTTTAAGAATCCTGCAAAACTAGGTATAAATATTTAGTTGTCCACAGAATTTGATACTAATTTTTTTTGGAAATGGAATTGCATTGTTCTTTCGGTTTCATCTTTTCATTTATAACTGAAGAAAGTATTAACATCAATACAGCTTCTAATCTTAGGGCACTAATGAAAAATTGAGTTTTTATACTTAAAATCCATTATTTGAACTTTGAAATGTAATCTGTGACTTTCAAGCATTTATTAATAATTTCTATTACCTCATCAAAATGTGAATGTGACATTTTAAATTATCCTGAAATACGTAAGGATCCTAACTTATTAAATTTCTTGATCAGCGTCAAAATATTCGTTAATACAGATGATCATATTATAAATATTAAAAAAATTATTTATTGACATAATAAAATTTTTATTAACGACAAATGATGTATCTTAAACTTTGACTCAAAAATTGAACTGACAATCTAGTGAAGCAAAGTAAAATAATTCAAAGCTTACAATTTCACAGAATGCCTCACTTAACCCTAGAATTTCTCAATGATATTGTTAAATATATTCAAATATATCATCAGGAATTTTCGCGATCACAAATAACGAGAATGGTAAGGCAGCACAATAAGTGAAAAGATATTTCACTTCGCATTAATATAATTAATAATTAAATATTACATATTTCCTTATAGTCAAGGAATATTTACACTGTAATTCCTTCACAGTCACCTTTGCCTATCTTATATGCTAATCTTTAAATGTAAATCAATGGAACATAATTATCGTTAATCATAGTCACTCATATTGTATAATGAATATTGATTTAAACATCATAGGAACACTCACCTTTTCATCCAAGATTTCCAATTTGTCTCTTGTAAAATTTTTTTAGAAACATGTCCAGAAAAAAGAGTTAATTAAGTGTCTTTGTCCCTGTTGGAACGTTAAATTGTAGTTCCTCAACCCATCGAAGGAACAAATGCTATATCTTCAATTAATTAGCTAACAGATATGATTTTTAAAATAAAAACCTAAAAATAGAAATTATTTAGTATTATTTATTAAAGATTTACTTATACATAATAAGCAATAAAAAACCCAAAATTCATTGTTAGAGACTTTCGCACCAATTTAAAACATTACATAATTTGTTTATGGCAGTATTTTCTTTTAAATTGCAGTTTTTAATATAATATCAAAATAATCTTAAGAATATTTAATCTTTAATTAATCTAAGAATCTTTAATTTTCTTAATTAAACACATGTGAGCGTAAATGTTTATCTATAATTACGAAAGAATTTAGTGCTTTTACTTATAATTAAATACAAATAATTTATGAATGTTCCAAAAACTCTTTATACAAAAGAAATAACGATATTTAGTTTTTAATTTTTTTAAATGATTGGTAAAATATTAATTTTGCTGGATCATAAAAACATTATTAATGCATGAAAAGTGTATATTAAAAGAAATTTATTGCTAAAAAAATTATGTATTGAAATTATTTAATTTGTTTTAATACATTAAAAAATAAGTTTATATATTGATTGTTTCTTATATTAACATTTTGAAAAAGTTAATAGGAAAACATTACTGTAAATTAATATTTCCCAAATTAATTTGATTTTAATTTTTAATTCATTCAACTAAAACGCAATTATGGTTTCAGCAGTTTAGAAATGAGCGAAAACAATTTAATATAATATAATTATGGGCAAGTATAATTCAAGAAATACTTTTTATATCAAAAATAACATATTTTTAAAACAAGTTTATCGTAATGAATATGGAATATATTCTTCTGAGATTAATAAACGGAGAAATAATGTCGGATCTACTAATTTCTTTTTTAAACTCACGAATACATAAAAATGGAAGTTGATGAACTGAATTTCAGAAATTTTAACTTAGCAATTAATATTTAAGCACGTAACAACTCAAAGAAACTGCAAACAAAATATAAATTTTAATATTTTAATCAATTTGAAATTTTGCGCATAATCTAAATTCAGAAAAAATAAATTTAAATAAAAAATAAAATCATGATTTTTCTAAATAACGAATGTTAATATTTCTAAAATACAATAAAAAGCATGACGATAAGTTTTAATAGTATATGCAAAAACTTTTATTAGTATCTAAAAAGTTGTAATTATAAAAGGTTTTATTTATAAGTAATAAAACATAAAATATGAAAAACTGGTAAAGATTCTGTGATATTGACGTTTTACCCAATGCCAAGTTAAAAAAATTTGAATGATAAAATTATTCTTTGAATGCCATAACATGTAAAAAAAAAAATTTGCAATGTATTTTCTATAACAGGCTAATCATCAAAATCATACAGACTTCTCTTTTAAATTATTCAAATGATCATTTGACTGGATTTAATAAATATGAGACCAATAATTTTCTAAAATATTAAAACGCTTTCTTTATTACACTTTCTGTATGAAATTACTGACAATAATTTAGAAAAATTGCATTCAAATTTAGCTTTTTTTTCTCATATTTTTTCAATATGATTAAAATTTATTTTACTTTTTTTTTCATATTCATAATAATATCGTCAAATTAAGATGAATACTTTAATTGAGCTATAATAATTAATTTTTGTTCTTTTCATTTCAATTTCTCCTCTTACGCTGAAATATATTCTTGCACCTAACGATCTTAAATATTTTTTATGCATATAATATCGCTTAATAAGTTATTAAAACTTTGAAAAATTTGGAATTCGATTTTTTATTTAGTTTTATAACACTTTACAGGGTTCTTTTTGTTCATAACGCCATTTTCTTTTAAGTTTTTAAGGGATTGAAAGACTTTTAAAAATTGGAAAGCAAAAAAATTAGTAAATATCTCTGTTGCAGAACGATTTGAACTGAAAAATATGAAGTCAGAAATTCAAGATAATTAAGTAATGTTAGCCGCGTATGTAAATATTAATACGCACTATATCGTAAATATCTCTATAAACACTTTCAATTTTTTACTCTCTTAAAAGTACAACAATTTTTTCCCTTTCCACAATTCACAGATCTTAATTCGGAATATGAAACGAAAAAACCGTTTCCCGTATTGAAAAGAATTGCAATACTTAAGGTCATTAACAAGGACGTATTTCACACTTGAAAATCTTACCTTTTTAAAGTATTGTTATATAATTGTTTACATGTTTAATATGAACGTCATATGATAAAGTCCGTGACATGCATTTAAAATGCTTTTTAAGTGCATTCATTCTTAAAAATTATAGTCAAAATTTGAAATATCATACATGTATATATCAAAAGTTTCTGCAAAAATCAAAAATAATTATAAATAGAAATTACAATATTTAAAAACGGTTTTTCCTATGAATAAGACCCACTCAAGATATGAATAATATGAAGCCTTGAACTTTTAAAATAGATATTGAAGTTTTCGGTCTCCAAATTTAACGAACTGCCGCATTCCTAGTTTTCAAAAGAACTGTAAATATTTCATGATTTTTTCAAGTCGTTAAATTCTCGAACACATGTGACAGAATATTAATAAATCCAAGGGCACGATCACCAGTATTGAAAATGGTTTATATTAGGTTTTGTCACAATAATATAAATCTGTATTAATTTTCGAACATGTAAATATCAAATTTAAGTAAAACGTTATGAAACAGTTTAACGAGTTTCATAAATTACACCTCAATATCAATGTACTGAATCAAATGAATCCTTTACAAATTTTATCTTACTAAGACTTAAAAAAATTCATCTCAATTACTAATTTTTTCAATGCGTTGGAATAGGAAAATTTATTATTCATAAATTCTGATGTCAATTACCATGATCTCATTAGAACAAAAAATCATTTCTACAAATCGTAATTTTCTAATTTTTCAAGTCTTCAAAACATCCATCACATTCAAAAGCAAATTTTTACGTTTTAAAACTTTGAAAAATATTTTAGCTGACAGATAACAATAAAAAATTTCCTTAAACATTGTTCAAGCATATAGTACAGACAAAACCAGTCTTGGAAGTAATAAAGACTAATATTGTGGTTTAACCCAGTATTGTTGTCTTACCTTCAAGCTTAAAGTAATACATTTATGTAATATAAATGGCATTAACTTTTGTATTTCAGGTCCCACAGCAAAAACCACAAAATTTCAGAATTGATACTTTCACTTCCTTTGAATTTATCACGTGAGCAATCAACTAAAACCGGTAAATAATTATCAAACGCAAAAAATCTTACACTTAACACATTCTAAGTAAAAGCAAATATATAATTCATTGTTAAAAAAAGGCGTCTAGAGTCGGCTGAAAATTACTACAAAAAGCAGGTAATAAATATTAAAACCAAAAACAAGGTTAATGTAACAAGAATATGTCTTTAAAATTATGTAGAAGAAATTACATTTTCTCTAGCTACATTCCTTTATATATCCAATCGAATTGAAAAATAAGTATTTCTGAAATAATTTTTAAAAACTGACATCTATTTTTCGATTGCATGATGCATGATTATTAAAAATAAAATCATGCATCATTTAAACTTACGAATTTACATATAAAATTATATTTGCAGATGCACTCAATATTATTTATCCGTTGGTAAAATGTATCAAAGTGTAAAACAAAAAACTAAAGCCATATGCAGGATCAGTCATCTACAGCTGTCTCAGAACACAGTCATCTACAGTACATCCAGAAAATATTAACGATAGAATTATGCGTTATTTTTCTCTTCGACTAATGATATAAGTATGATGCAAATTTAGGTGTGAATCATTCACTGTGAAAAAATACGGGCCACATTTGGTATAAAAAGTTTAAAAAAAAATATTGATATTGTGACACTGCTCATGCAGCGAAATCTACAATTCAAATAAATCAAGTGTCGGACAAAAATAGTTTTTTGCAATTTAAAACCGGAAGTCTGTTACTAAATTTGAAGAACTAATTATTGTTCTCGTTAGTGGTGCTAAAATGATTTATTCCGTATGATTAAGTAAGTTTTACTGAAATTTTTTAAATTATCAATTCAGTTTGCAGATGAAGAATTTGCATCAGACGAAAAATGCATGGTGGCATCAAATCTGCTCTTCCGTTAGACAAACCGCCGAAAAAAAGGATCAGAATCACAAGAATCTATGTCCTTCTATGTTTCATATCACCATCCAAATGTAAAATCACCCTACAATTGATAGTGGATGCAGTTTGGGCAATATGATATGTTAAGTCTGAGTAAATTTAGATTACACGTGACACACAATGCCTTTCTTCTCTTTCAGTTTGTATCGGTTTTTTTAAAATTAGATTATTTACATTTGGAACTTTGGTTCTTGTTTTTCGTTCTGTCCAGTGGTCGCCAACATTGACGCCCAACCATAGTCAATGGAATTTCGGCTGATATTTTTTTCTCAACGCAATTCCTAGTCGGAAAAATCTGGCCTACAAGCAAAAACACTGACGTTCACAAGGCTTGAGACATTTAATTTCACATCAGAAAAAAAGGAATTATTCTTTTTTTTTATTTGCGCAATTTAACGCAAAGCTTCTGCTCACAGTCTTTATACAATACAATATGTATGGAGTACAAAAATAACGAATTTTACGAACGAAATTCTTTTCAGAAGGAAATCCCCCTCCCCAATAAAGGCCTTGGCCCCGAAAAATTCGTTGTTATTAATGAACTCAATCTTGATTTTATAACGCATTCACATCTGTGATAAGAAATTCTAGAAGTCATGTATCGAAAAAAAAAAAATGATGGCTTATTTCTTTTGTTGGGCATCTGAAGCATTTCACAGCTGATACAGATAGCTCTGATTTTGTCAAAAGAGTAATATTTAATTCCTTATAAAGTTCTCCGCGTTATAAATATAATACACTATATTAAAGCTAAAAGCGGAAATATTCAAATAATAAAACTCCTCGTTCGAACTTTAACTAAAATGGCGAAGGTAAAAAAAAATTACCACATATTTTTTTTTTTTTATGGACGGAAAAAAATCACGACTTAAAAATGATGAGACTGAAAACTTTTCAGCAAATGCACCATCTTTCACGCGTGCTAACTTCACACCAAATTTTAAAACTGATAGACAGCGAATAAGTTATCATTTAGAAAAAAGAAATACAACAGCAATAAGATTAATGAAGTCACACCGAATTTCACAGCCCTACTTATTCCTATCGGAGTTAGAGTCTCAAATAGTGATGTTAGACACGAGGCAATGGAGAGGTCGATTCGTGATGCGCATTCCCGTTGCACTTAACAAAACGTGAATTACCCCTAAATGTGTCATTCTTTTTATTTTCCCCAAAAAAAAGGGAACGGTAAGAAATAATTTCGCAGCTAATACCCTTATTTTTCTCTAAAACAACTCAAACAGCTCCGATTCATTTACCGCCAATGTGACATTAATTATCAATCGCTTAACAAAACGTTTAAATTGATTGATGAATATTATTTGGATCGTAAGATAAATTGCTGAGAATCGAATCAAACCACTTGTTTACTTAATTAGCGATTCGTTAGCGAAATTTTTTTTAAAATTTTTTTACTAGCTTTAGCACAGTTCTTCTAAACCGCTAATTTGGAACATAAATTCAACACAATGATTTTTTTTTTATTTTTTTATTATGTATTCAACGAAATTATGGGTAAGGTATTAGAAGCTTGTCCTGATCGATGGACAGATACTTAGATTCTTCGAAGCGACGCTGTAAGCGATAATGCCGGTACGGTATCGGTAACAAAAAATAAATTTTTTTCATTTACGTTAATTGTCATTGCTTGTTGTATGATGAAAACAATTTTGCAAAATTCTGACTTGACATTTGTGAATATGGAATTATAACCGCTAATTGTTATGGCCACCCCTAATAATAAAAAGTAATATTACACTGCAACAGTCTGTATTCTTTATGTACTTAGGCCGTTTGACGATGTCTGCGGATTTAAAGCCTCTCAACGATTCCTTGTAATTTTCTCAAGGACGGACGCTGACCTTTAGGGCTGACTTGCAAAGAATCCAGTTTCGGTTTTTTTTTCTTTAACCAAGTTTTCTGCTTGGGTTTCAGTGCTTTCGTCGTCTCTAGATTAATTTTGTTAGCAAAAAAAAATCCTGTCGGTCTTGACCCATTAAATTTCAAGGTTACTTCAAAACTAATGTTAAACATTGACGAACTGATTGCTTATCTTCTACCTAAAATCATATTATTTTATTTTTCGGGATTGACCCTATCGTTTATATCGCGTGTAATGGCTGAAACTGCATATCTTTTTTTTTGATGTCTGCAACTAATAATCTGAAAATTATTTTCTTTAAACTATAAAGAATTTCTTAATTATTACCATAAAAAGAGAATGTCGCGAAATAAAGGGATTAAGCACGAATTTAAAATTTTTCACGTGTTCGAATATGAAGAGCAGGGAATAATTAAATCAACAGTAATTTGTCTTAATCTATATAAATCAGCTTATTGAAAGTCAACAACCTTGCAGATGCATGGAACAAATCTATTTCAAAATGTTGTTGCACTTTTTTTTAAATTTTCCCTTGGGGAATCTCCATTAAAACAATTATTCTTCCATTAAAGTACTAAATTTATTATATCATAACAAACGAAAAAAAAGTAATAAAACAGACAAAATATTTGATTATTTCATATCAAAATATGAAAAATAAATTCCGAAAAACGAATTTGGAGAGCTTTGCACGTGGCATTTGCTTCGAGATTAACCATTAACTAAATGAATGGAATCAAAATAAAAGAAAATTGCTGCTTGAAAGATTTAAAATATTAACGCCGATAATATAATTTTTTAAACTATGTTAAATATATCCGATTTGAACAACGTAAATATGTCAGTGTCCCTTTAATTTTGGCCGACGACAATCTTCAAAAATATATATACACAACATAGATATAAAAATGCACAACTTTTTATAACTGTATACGTAAATATAAAAACTCTATGCAAAAAATTTTCTCTGTAAAATTAATCCCCTTTTATTTTTGAATGATAATCGGAAAAAAAATTCCCATGCCGGGAATCGAACCCGGGCCTGCTGGGTGAAAGCCAGCTATCCTAGCCACTAGACCACATGGGAGAGCTGAGTACCTGGCTTCAATTTCTTGTAATTGAGCTTTAATCTTAAGAATATTACTTAATGATATTGAAAATTCCTAATTTATGTCACGTTAATTTTAATGTAAAAAGACAAAATTCTAAATTATCCTTTTTGTCGTATGAATCTTAAAGTTTATTTCGTTTAATTGTAAAAAATACAAGTTCTGAAAATTCAGAGAAGCTCATAAATTATATTTTTTATATGATCACTTCTTTGGGTTATAAATTATGTATCAAAATAATGCTTCTCGACTCCATATTTAATTTTCAATGGAAGGAATTTTTAGAATCGCACCGCCTAGCGGAAGTACGTTTTATTTTGCCCTTAAATTTTCTTGAGCGCCATAATTGTTTTTAAACTATGCAATTCAGAATGAAATTATTTAATAATTTTCTTTTTTCATGAGTGACAAAATATTTGTCTGTATCTTGTAAACAAAATCTTTTCCTTCCATATAAACCACATAGGCTTATAAACTCATTGTTACTAATTCATCCTTCAATTAGAATAATTATTTTAAATTAAAATAATTTAAATTATTTTAAAAATTTATATAAATATATCTAGCCACACTTCTGAGTTAATCCAGATTAGTATTAATATACCATGTAGAATTTGAAGTTCCTTCGTTTTACCGTATAGTAAAGTAGATTTCAAAAAATTTCTATAAATTTGATATTGGTTGAAGAAAATTTTGATGCAATTCAGATGAACATTTAATAAGTAAATTGTTGGCAAACAAATGTTTTAAAGACTGGAGAGTCATATAGAATGTTTATTTAATAGATATATATAATACATATTTATAAATGAATGAAGCGTCTTATATAATGGGTCAATTCAACCAGTTAATGTGAATAAATTAAAATTTTTTAATAAAGAATGAGAGATAATATCAGTAACGGAATAAATTTTTTAAAAAATTTAAAATATCATAAAAATCTTTTCTAGCTCTATCCAATTCAGTTTCATACAATCAAATGCATGAAGATTCAATTTGCATTATAAAAAATAATGAGTGTTACTACAACTCTCAAATTTTTGATCAAGAAGAATGATAATTGATATATAGTCTATTAAAATTTTTTCTTTATATATTTTAAAAATTTCAGCATTAAACTGAAACTAACCACATTTATTTAAGTAGAAAATCATAGCTAAAAAGGAAAGATATAAATTTTATAAGATTGTAAAATTATATCTTTTCCGTCCTTTTTTCACCAGATTCTTTCTAATCAAAGAAATAAGAGAGATCTCTTTATTATATAAAGAAATTTTATATAAAAAGAAATACATAATTATAGGATTATCTCAAAATCAATTAAATTATTTTTTTCTTTAGAGAAAAGGACTGTAGAGAAATCAGATTCTCTTATTCTATAATACAGATTAATTTTAAATAATTTTCATCACAATGCTTGTATTTCACAGTACTACAGCAAAAATAAAGAAAAAAAGCTATTACATCTTTTATTAATTTTAAGAAGTTTTTAAGTAAGGATCAGAAAAGAAACAAGATAAACCTGAAGTAACATATCATTAAAAAATATAATATTTGCCATTTTTTATTTAAGGAAAATGCAAACTATTAAATCTTTAAACGTAAAACTGAATATTCAGAATTCATAATTAATAAATTTTAAAATCGAATTACAAAATAGCTTCATATAAAAATGACATATTAATTTTATAGATAAAAATAGCCAAATACAGAAAAAGAATGACGTTTGGAATTTTGACAAGAAAATTCTTCACATCTTAATAATCTAAGTTTAAGAAATTAAGTGCCATACGATTGACAGAGAAGAAAAAAATCTCTTATTAACAAATATAAAATATCTGGTTTTAATTTGATTTCTTCACAAAATTGCAATTTGCATTTTATAGATTTCCTCTCTGTGCTTGTTCCATTTCGATGGCTTCGAAAAGAGCTTTAAAGTTTCCTGCTCCAAATCCCTTAAAATAATCCAAATAAAAACATATTCGAAATCAAAAATATGTTTGCAGTTAATTAATTTAGCAGCATTAAAATGATATCATTTACATATACATACATTATGATTGTGTCGTTGAATTACTTCCAAGAAGAGAGTTGGTCGATCCTGCATATTTTTCGTGAAAATTTGCAGCAAATATCCATTTTCATCATAATCAATTAATATTTTAAGCTCCTAAGTTAAAAATGATTATTAATTATGTTTCATAAAATCTTTGATAAAAAAATTTAAACTGAATTGAAAATTTTTGACAACAAAATAGCATTTTGAAATTATGTTAAGTATATGTATCAATGCATACAGCATATCAAAATGTTTCTTAACAAAATTGACGCAATTTTTTAAATAATAATTGCATTCGCTTATAAGAAAAAATTCATATTTATATATAATGATCAAGGTACATATATATATGATTTTTCTTATTTGAGAAAATTTTCTTAATTTCTTGAAGTTAATTTTATTTGATTTTTTTAATTTACGATGTATAAGAAATATTTATCTCTAACATTATAATATATTGTAAATATATTTGTAAAAATACATTATTACCGGAATCCTCAGTTAAAATTAAACTTAATATATAACTTTCGAGATGAAAATTAATTTTTTTAAACTGATTATAACTTTTAATATTTAAACAGAATCGCTATTTCTATTATAGTACAATTTATAAACTTAAAAAATTTATATTTTGTCCTCACTTCTATAAATACCTGCAAGATATCGAGGTCTTCGATTATTTCAACTTTATCTGCCTTCAAACGTTTTCGTAGGGTATCATAGTAAGTATCGGGTACGTTGAGGAATTCCATTCCCCTACTTTTTAGATTTTTAATTGCCGTGATAATATCTTGCGTATTTAGAGCTATATGTTGCACTCCAGCTCCTCCATAATAATCTACATATTCTTGAATCTGGGACTTCTTTTTGCCCATTGCTGGTTCGTTTATGGGCATCTGTAATTAAAACGTTCTTACGGGTTTAAACACGGTATTTGATTGAAAATTTAACTGCATTAAAGCAAAGAAGCCTTTTAGCGATTTCACAAAAATCTGGGAAATTGATTTATTCAAATACTAAAAAAAAATTATAAACCTTATACAAACTATAAAGGCAACTACATTAAAAATGTATTAAATATTTTAGATATTTCAGCTCGATTGTAAGTGATAATTCTGATTTCATATTATCATGCTCAAAATTTAATCTAATTTTAAATTAAAAAAACTACACATACTTAATTTAGGCTGATGATATTTTTGTACATTATTTTATATAATACATTTATTTTAAATTTGATTAGAATTATATTAATTAGTTTTCTTCATATTTATATCACAAATTCTTCTTGTCTGAACTAAATCAATACTTTTTACTGCAGCCACTATCATTGCAGTTACAATATGTAAAAAGTAAACTCTTCATTTCTTGTCTTTCGCACACATACCTTGATTGTCTCCTCCCAATTGGTCATCACAATTGATCTCAGAGCCGAATATTCCGTATGCAACTGAGTATCGTCCACAGACCAGAATCTGTGAAAAACTAAATTCTTTTCATACCACTGTGCTGTCGGTTCCATTCCTGCATCAGGTTGGTTTCCAACTACATGATCGATGAAATCCAGCTTTCCTGCAAGCCTGAAAAAATTCATATAGAATATGATTGGGGGAATTTTTCAAAATTTCTAAAAAAGAAAGAACAAATGAATATTCAACCTACAGCCTAGCAGATAGAATATCCTTTTGAATGGGCGGACCAAAACCAGGAAGGAATATTCCTTCGTAGCGGGATCGGTCAAGCAAAGTGTGCGTGGTATCTCCATACTAAAATTTGAAATTCAGACATTAAAATTAAAAAGAAATAAAAATTTCAGAAATAAAAAGAAAGGAAAGAGAAAAAATTTCCAGGGATATATATTATTTATATAGTAAATTACCGTCTGTACGACGGCAAAGCGAACGGTACCAAATTTGTCGCTCTCCTCCCAAATTTCTTTGACAATTTTGGCTCCCCTTTCCTTGGCCCGCATCACAATTGTGTCCAAATCCTCAACAGCAAAGGCGACGTCTTTTACACCGTCTCCATGCTTAATTAAGTGATCACTTAATTCCTTGTCATATGGTTCGTATGGCGAGACGAAAGCGAAGATTATCTGTTCAGAAATATTAAAAATTGATTGTTTGTCAACGGCAAAATTTAACTAGATGTAAAAATTTGATAAATAAACTAAAAAATAAAACAATTACTCAGAGGTTGATTAAACGATTTGGTAAGTATAAATACAACCTTATTTTTAAATAAATAAAATTTAATATTTAATTAAAGCATTCTTTTATTAATATCGTATAATATAAATGTATCAAAAGCATAAACAAGAATTTTCAATAATTAAAAGCAGTAATAAAATAAGTATTTATTTCACACTAATATTTTACGAGTAAACATTATCCTATTGATCTGATTTGTCATGAACACAAATTTGATTGATTCTTTCAGAAAATAAGACCGGTTAGAAGTTTTTACGTTTTATTTAATGCATGTTCTTTCTTCTTGAAATCCTTAAAATGGAATATTATGAAGTCCATTTCACTTCATATAAATTGTTATTTACTTCAAGTTGTTGAAAATTTCCTAATTAATGTGGGTTGGGTCGAAAAAAATTATTCCTTTGTGAATATGTATAAGTTAAAACTTTGCGTTTTATTTCGATATCGGTTATTGTACTGGGATAACACTTAGTACAATTTCAGTATGAAAGCTTACTTTATTCTGCTTGACTACGTGAACAGCCTTTTTCCTGGACCCCGTTTCCAAACCCATGTATGCAAAGGGCTCGAAACCAAGTCGAGTACAGTAATAGCTGGCTGCCTGAAATAAAAACAGGTGATTCACAATCCATCTTCGATGAAAATAATTAGTTAAAATGAAAAGTTCCATACCTGTTTTGCATTTCCCACCCAAAAAGTGATATGGTCAAAACTCAAAAATCTCCCACCATCGGGTTTCACTCCCTTATCCGTGTATGTGGTCATGATTTGGAAGTATAAAGTTCTAAGGCTGAGGAGCAAATGCGAAGCAAGTTTCTTTACTTCATAAGCAGAAACTAAGATCAAGAATCTTCAAATGAAGGTGAGCGAGAGTCTTGTTTACTATTTACATCAAAAAACTTGATATATTATCCTGATTGTCGTATGAAATGCTTCAACTGGCAATTTAGTTGCTTCTGACTTAAAAACAGAAAATATTTTTTGTAATTTACGAATTAAAACGAAAAAACTTTCCTATTAGCCTATTTATTCATATTTTGTAATTTTTTAAATTATATTTTAACAAAGAAATGTTAATTGTAACATTTCTTTCCGCTGTTTAAGCATCCTGGAAACTGTTGTTATTCATTGCTGAATTTTTTCAAATATTTGTTTTTATATCAAAACGCTGTTCGATTTTTTGTTTCCGTCTGTATTAATACCTTCCTCGGAAGCATCCCGTATGATAAAAGTACTTCCTTAAGAAAGGATCTTTCATAAGTAAGCTTGTGAATCTGAGAATAATTCAAATTCATTTAATTAGTTATAGAGGTTTCTACTACATTAATATACAGAAATATAATTCATATGCAAGACAAAAAACAACTCATCTACTACTGCATTGCAATCCAGAATATTTTGCATGTTGTAAAATCTTGCTTCTTAAAATTCGACGATCAAAAATGAAAAAATTCGGGTCAAATTAATTTAAAACATTAAAAATATCCGATATTACCAAAAGAAATATCTCGCCACCGTTATATATTATCAAAAATTAATTGAAAATTTAAGGACATAACAGCGAAATGAAAATAAATGAAAAATTTAATATTTGAAATCAAATTTAATTTCTGTTGATCTATGTTGGAGAAATTTAAGATGTAAGAAAGACGCAGTACAAAAAAATTTTTTCACGATGCCTACAAAACAACAGAAATTCCGAAGGATCTCATTCTTTGTAAATGTCATTTTTAATATTGTAGAACTAAATTGATCCTGGATTTTGTCCAAAACTCAGCTCTGCAAGTGGAAAAACCAGTCTACATTAAATGGCAATGACAATGAAAAAATGTTAGCGAGGCAACTGAAAAATTCCTCTTTAAAATAGAATGCCAAATGCTAAAATCAGATGTTTTCCGATGGATTTCTACCTAAGTAAAAATAACGCGAAATTGTTCTTTATCGGAAAATGGAACAAAAAAATCGAAAACGGATTGCATAGTCACAAAAAAAAAGCTTTGAATTTCTAAAATGATTTGAAGCTTTTTAGAGAAAGACTTTCGGTATATTTTGCTTACCACTCTACCATTAAAAATTATGTTAAAGGACTTTAGCCTTGAAACATACGAATTGTGGATTTTTAAAAACGAATTGGATTTGTTAAATCTATGTATATAGCAAATTAATAGTTATAAAAGAAATACATATTATAAAACAGCGAATGATTTATAGCTTAACATGAACTGATTTAAAAAATTGAACAGTTACTCTTGAAGGAACAATTGCATTAATTTCATTTCTCTGAATTAGCTTGACAAACAGAATTATGCTAAAACTTATGGGTCAAAGCATTTTATAAATCATCAACTATGAGGTAATTTTTACTTCATCCCTTGCGGTAAACAAGATTTATTTGCTTTATTTCAATAAGGTAAAACAGCACGATTAATAATAATTCAAGAAATTAAATTTTTTAAAAATCATGTTAAAATCTCATATTTTCGTCTCTCTCTCTCAAACATTTTTAATGTACTCTGCTACATTGAAGATTTCTTTAGCAAAGTAAAATATCAGCATCCTGAATCATTAACTGAAAGCCTTGCAAGTCTGATGACCTTATAAATCAATCCACAAAAAAAATTGTTGGGAAAGCTGAAGGTTTCAAGATAAACTACAGAAAATTAATTTAATCAGAATAATTGAAATTTTCAATTATTTTGTGCAATAGCATCAGCGATCTTTTTCTTATAATGAAAAATACAATTTAATGTTCTTTAATGTGGATTTCTCTTTTTAAACATGAATTCCAGACACATTTAAAGTTATTTCGCTAATATTTGACATTAAATATTTTTCAAATTTATAAATTTTTGTAACAGTTTTAATTACGTTCCAGATTGCACCTTTTCTTAATTACATTGTTAAATCTAGAAAAAAATCGACAATAACATATATAAATATACCGTATGTACCTATATGAATTCAACGATATTTAAAAATTACGACGGTAATATGTTCATGATAACGTATCGCTGTTAATAAGAAATTATGATACTCCTTAACTTTAATTCATAAGATATGTTTATTGTTAAGAAAAAAATTTTCTTCACTCGTCACTTTCAAAACATCAATTTAAAAAGTAGGATAAGGTAAAGATATAATTAATATACAATAATTAAAAATACAAAGACAACAAATAAGTTAATTATTGATTAAATAATACAATATGATTCACATCCACAATGCAAGTGGAAATAATTCTTTTTTACTTTTTAAAAATTAAAGTTATTTATCGAAGATTATAAAATATATTTATATAAATGTTATCAGTATAGTTTCCTTATTTTAATATATCCACTTGTTAATTAAAATTAAAAATTCTTCAAGTTTTAAAATAGTTTTAGACATATTAGGAAATTTTATGGTGTATTTCATCGATTAAAAACATGTAAATCCCAATGAAATATGAAAACTTATTATCAAAAAAAAGATAAAGAACATGAAAAATTATCATATTTCCATCATTAACCTATACATTTTGCAGATACCATTTGAAAATTATATTATCAAAAAAAATTCAAATATCCTACATAAATGTATAAATTCGTTAACAGCTTGAAGTCCAAATTTATTATCCTTCATAAAAAAATAAAAAAACATTTCAGACTAGATTTTATTTGAACGAAAATGACATTTTTGTGCAAAATTGCTTGCGAAAAATTCTTAAAAATTATATATCCTTTAGACAATACGTTTAAAAAAATCTTATTAAATATTTTATTTGTAATTAGCAAAATATTAAATCACATTTTTTAAAAATATAAAAATTAAAATATCAGATCTTTACATGTGAAATTTTAGATTCATGTAAATATTTCGACTTTTAATTATTTGATCGCAATTTTAATATTAGTTAATAATAAATATCGCTCATTAATATTCGTCGTTTCATTAAAACTATATGCTAATATATATTAACTATACAAGTTGAAATATAATTTTAGTTTGGAGCTGCATTAAATCAACTGAAGATAAAAGGCTAGTTCTGCTGTTGTAGGGGATTAGGAATCCTGAAAAAAATTTAGTTAAAAGTGTTTTAACTTAAGTTATATTGTTATAAATATGATAACTATTATATTACTTATGAAATATAGAAAATCTTAATCAATTTTTTTATTTTGAATAAAGTTGATTTACATCATCATAAAATTGATTACAATTTCATAAGAAAAATAAAACAAATATCATTATATTTTATAGACTTCATTTGAGCATAAGGGAATTAAACATGATTTAGAGAAATAAAACTGTCTTCAGTTCAAGGCATTTTCAGTTCCTGTTTATTTATCAGTTAAGTTTTCAAATAAAACTGAAAAAAGGCATAGCACATAACATTAACAGAAATCGTAAGTAGAAATATTTATTTACCTCTTTCTGAAAGCCTTCGCACTCTCCTGCAAGTTGATAATGGTGTCTACGTAAAACAGCTAATTTTTCACGTTCCTGTTGCAAAGTCGCTTCCAATTCCAAAACTCTAACTTGAGATTCCATTTCCAAACGTTTTGCTTGATGCAAAGTAAGATCAGATACATCTATGTCTTCTGAAATGCAATGAAAGTAAATTATTGTATACAAAGATTACTGAAGAACCTTCTTTCAATAAAAGGTAAACCTGAAAATTTTGAAGAAATGAAATAATTTTCTAGACTTTACATAAACTAATTACAATAAAGATAATAACTCAGTTACAATAAAATATCTCTTTCAGTTTTAAATAAAAGTATTTGATGAGAACATAAAAGCTCGATATTTTAAAAAAATTTACTAAAACTAATTTTCACAAAAATGAACATCTTTAGCTCTAAATATAAATAGCATTTTATACCAGAAAGAAAATGTGAAATGTTTGAGCTTCTATAAGAAACTAAAAAGCTTTGAAATGGAAATATAAATTCCATAAGAAATATATAAAGAAATTGTTAAAAAAATTCATTTATTGTATTTACCTGATTCCTCTATAAGTTGGCTGCAGCTCTTTGCTGTTGCAACAACATTTGCGGTAGCTTGAGTGACATTTTTACTCGCACTTGAAAGATTCTTCAAATTCTCACTGTTACGATCTGCCTTTACTCGACTTGCCACAACTAACTGGGCAGTACTTGCAGCAATACCCTGAGATGCTACAATTAACTGCTCCAATTTCCCTTGTCCTCCGACTACTTTATCAGCGCATGTTCTGCATGAGAAATTATTGGGAAATTAAAATCATAGGAGGAAAATTAAATAAATATGTATTAAATTCATTTTTTAATTTATATACAAATTCGATATGGACCATACAAAGTAAAATTATAACAAACATCTAATAATTTCTTTTACTCACAATAGGAATTTGGCACCGATAGCAACAGCTTTCGCCGCAGAAATTAACCCCTCGGTCCACTGGTGATTTCTTTTGTAAAATTCTTTGGTGGAATGGGTACATTTTCCTCGAGAAACGATTTCGGCTTGCAGAATTTTGGACTTTTGTATTAAAAAACGAACTGCAGTCATTAGGTTTGTGCAAGAATCTAATATTTTTTCATTTACTTCCAGCTTGACTCCAGAATGTGATTTTCTAGATTCGTTTAACATATTCTGTAAATATTTGCATAATTTTTTATCACTTACTCATATATTAAAAAATTGAAATTTATCTATAATTTCATTTGGGTTAGAATCAGAGTAACTATTAACATCGATCACACAGACCTCTATTCCTTTGGCAGCTTCTTCAATAACTTTTTCCATCGCGGCTAATTCACTTTCTACTAGTTCGTGCAACATATCTACGGAATCGCCCTTAAGTGTATTCGTTAATTTTTCCATCAATTCAGCAACTTCGTTAATTTTTGCCTGTTCGCGTGCACTAGCGCAGGAAATTTCTTCCACTAAACTTTGACTTTTTATACACGAGAGCAATATCAAACCCTCTGTACCAACTTGCTTACATGTCTCGGCAATTTCTACAACGATATAAGTTTTAAATTATGATTTTTGATTTGTTAATAATGATATACAAAACTTGTAATAATAAGATATACAATCGTAATCTAATCAACTAGAACTACTTTAAGTTTTTCAATGAATCTTCACTATCCTGTAAAGATTAAAATTTGAAAATTGTAGTGATTTTTGATGTTTTAAGAAATTGAAATTTAATAAGATTTATGTGAGACAAATGAAAGATTTGAAACTGAATTTCATTCATAAGCCACTCATACGTATTTTCATGAAATTGATGATTTTAAACATTCTGAATAGCAGTTGAAAATTCTGATTCTTCATTTTTTCAGATGCAAATGAAAAATCAAAAATGAGAATGTTACTCACTTTCTCCAAATTCAATGTCGCGGGACGAATTGCTAGTTGTTTTTCCCTGAACGACATAATTTCCGATACAACATGCAAATCGTATGCTTTTAACAATTAACGGTTCAATTTTTTCATTTCCACTATCTGTAAATTCAATGTATGATTGTTCCAGCTGCATAACTATTTCCTTAGCAGCCTCAATCAACGTTTTAAAATAATCAGGAGATGATGTAGATGCAAACAACGCCGAATTATCAACTTCATCTAGATAATATTTCAAAATTTCCTCGCACTCCAGTAAACAAGCCTCTGCAGATACATTAAAAAGCAAATATTACTATAAAAATAATTTTTTTTATGCATATCTGAATCAGACATATCTTTTAGGGCAAATAAATTCATTTAACTAATTATAAGCAATAAACCAAGTTTATTGCTTGGAAACTCATTATTGTTAAATCAGTATTTACTCCTAAATGTTAATAGTATCAATAAGCTTACTACAATAATTTTAGATTCTGTATTTTGCACAACTGCTTTTAAATTATTTGACTAATTTCATAAAAATTTAATATGCACATGTTAAATATTAAGAGCAGTGAACTTTTGAAACAGAGTAATTTATATTTTTGCTTATATTAATATAAAATAAAAACACTTACTGAGAATATCTTGTGATTTTTTGCTTTGATCCTTTATTTTTAACTCAGATTTATTCAATTCATCTACACATTTTTGTAGTTTCATGGTCAAAGTTTCATTTTCCTCATGCAAATTTTTAAGTTCAGTTATAAGACTACTTTTCTGTAAGTTCGCCTCTTCAACTTTGGAAATCAAAACCTAATAAAAAGTTGATTAAAAAAAATGCGATTATTAATAAAAATTATAACTTTAAAACGATTATTTTATTTCCTAACGTTATAAATAAAATTATGATTTAAGAAATGTAGAAAATTCTACACTAATTTTATTCAAATTTGATTGATTTAATCAGTTGAATGAATCGCTAGCCACAAATGTACAGACATTTGTAATAAACCATTGCTATAAGAATGCTGTAAATATCCATAGCTAATTAAACACAATAAATAAATTGTTCCCAATTATAAGCAAAGTTTATCTTTTTTTCAAATTTTTTGTAATATTCATATTTATCAAGTTGTTATTATTATTGTTAATCAAATATTCATTAATTTCTCCTTTTCCAATACCTCCTTTTCCTTCATCATAAGATTCAATTCGTTGTTAGCGCTTTCACTCTTCAATAAATTTTCTTCAATGAGATTTTTCTCGTGAATTATTTCACTCATTTGAAGTGATATTTCTTCTCTCAGCCTGTTTGCTTCCTCATTCGCATGTCTTGAGATTAATAATTGCTTATCAACTTCGGCTTTAGAACGAATGAGTTGAATATGTTCTTCCCGAAGTTTTGTGTAGACATCTTTCAGTTTTTGAAATTTTTCTTCCATTGTTTTGGCACGCTCTGAACATAAGGCAAAATAAAATACATTAATAGATTGAAACACTTTCAATTTAAAATTAAATCAAACGATATTTTATTTATTTTTTAAAAGGATTTTAATAATTCCAACAAAGTATAATATATTCTTCTTTAAATTATAAATAATTCACCATATTCTAATTATGAATATGTAGCACAAAATAAAAATTAATGAAAAACATTTAAGTTAAATTAGATATTTTAATACTTAATAGTCACGAACTGATAGATATATTCATTTATATGAATTATCAAAATCTAACTAATTAAAAATTAATGTAAAATAAATGAATTCTGATCTTCCAAAATAATTTCATATGACAAATCTTCTTTTAAGACTTATAATGAAGAAATAAGAACTTTCACATTACTCTCATATTCATGATATTTAGAAGCTTCTTCGGTATGCCTTAGTAAATCTTCCTTAAGTTGTCTCTCTTGGAGAAGTTCGCTATCTCTAGTTGCTAAATCTGTCTCTAGTTCGGCTACCTTATCCCTAAGTTCTTCAGTTATTTTCTGATGTTCCATTATAATGTGTTGAATTTTATCACGTAATCTTATCTTTTCATTTTGTAACTGCTCAATTAAGGCATCTCTGGAAAATCAAAATTCAATCTTAGGTATACATTGACAAAAGATTTTTATATTGTCCTAAAGGAAATTAAAAAATTGCCAGAATTTTGCGAATAGGAATTCTGATTACAGTCATAAAATAAAACAAATACCGTTTCTGCTCCGGAGAAATCGATCCATTTCTTTGCTCACTATCGTGTTCATTATTTGCTGGTGTTGAAGTATCAACCAAAAAACCATCAGTCTGATCAGTTTCTTGTTCCTCTTCAGGCATAACCACAATGGGCGAAACATAAGTTCTTAAGTCTGCTTCAATCAAAAAATTCGGAGGATTCTAAAAAAATGTAAAAAATTAACGAAAAAAATTTTTCTTTATCATTAAAAGAATATAAAATTCTGATTTTGTGGTTTTAAAATACAAAGATATAAATTAAAATGAAAACACAGAAAAGGACATATATGGTTAATAAAAAAGAAAATATACTCTAATATTGAACAGGTTTAATTTCGAATAACAAGAAATATGGTTTCACTTGACTAAGTTTTGTTTCGTCGGTTAAATTTTGTCGCTCTATAAATTTTAAGAAATAATAACGGTTAAATTATATTCATACCGTACAAATACAAGAATATTACATTAAAATATTAAATTTAAAAATTTTAAAAATCGAATATTTAAATAGAACTATCTATGATTAGCTTACCTCAGGCAAAAGCGGTATCTGAATTAGAAATTTGAAATACTGTAAATTGCTGGCATTTATGTAAAATTCTCTAAGAATTTTAAATTGTTTCAAGAATCTATCGCGATGGCCAAAGAGAGTATCGGGCGGTAAACTAGAATGAAGGCGGAATAATATCTTGACACAATAATCATACAATCGGGATGAATCTTGTATGCATGGTAGCAGAGGGGCCAGTCTACATTGGCCAGACGACATCATAGAATTACAACGCGACATGTCCAGGGATCCGAAAACTGAAAATAAAAAACATAATACAATGTAAACAATTTCTATTCTAAAGAAATAATAAATAAAAACTTTTTTATTTTATACGCTTCTCAAAATATGGACACCATGCAAAGCTTAACATTTAATTTAAAAGTATTCATAAATAATGCCAAGAAATACCTGAGGACTGAAGAGTTAATATATCATCTAGATAATCGAACATTTCCACAGACATTTGAAAGCTAAAAAACAAAGCAGAAAATGACAGAACTTGTATTAAATAATGAATACAAGAAAAATTTCACTTTAATATTGAAATCTGATTAATTTCACTATTAAAGTTAAAAATTTATTGAAAATAAATTTAATGAAGTTAAATATAAATAATATTTCCTATTTCAAATCAAGAATCTTATAAAATTAAATGAAACATAATTAAAATGACATCATTTTTATGATTTATGATTATTGAATTGTAATGCAACGACCTGGAATAATATTTACGATATCTCAAATGCAAAAAAATGATTTTTAATTTTATTTGGATATTTTTTTTAACATATTAACGGAATTTTAGTAAATAATAAATAAAATGATTGCAATATTTAAAATATGGAATATTTTTTATTTAAAAACATTTAGATAAATGAAAACCCATTACACTCACTAATTATTGATATCATTTTCTCCTATAGATTCTAATTCCTCCTCCGTTACAACGAGATTGCCAGGAAATCTGGGATTTCTTCTATGAAAATCCAGCTTTGTAATTAAAAATTTGGTGTAATCATGGATTAATTTTCCATAGCCTTCTCTCAAATGACACTAAAATTAAATGAATATGTGCAAATATAATGGATTATGTATTAAGAAAATAATCTTTAAAGAATATATTTATTTTAAAACTGAAATTATATCTATATTTAGGTTTTCGAAAGACAAAAAAATTTGTTTATCACTGTCTTTAAATTAATTTTGTATTTTTATAATTTTTATTTTTTCTTCAAATTCAAATTTTCGTAAAAATAAAATTATGAATTCTGAACTGATACTCATGATTTTCATATTTCTTTCAAACTATTCTCAGTTAGAATTCTTTGAAAGATCCTGGTACAGGAAAATTATGGAAAAAAGGAAAAATGATGGAAACAGTATAAATTTTAAATGACAGTATAAAATTGTCTGATCAAAACTTGAATATGCAGTATAAAGACTTTATTTAGGGAGATATTTAGATTTTTTTTTTTTTTTTTTACTGTCAATACGAGCAAACTGAAAAAGAAATAACCAACAATTTCGTAAATATGCTAAAAAAAAACTTTGAGAGCCTTCAAACTCTTTTTAACTAGTCTCCTTTCATTAAATTAACAATTTAAGTATATAATTCTTTTTCGCAGTATAAGTCTTTGGCAGATACTGTTATCAATTAAAACATTCTTGACATTAATAAGAAGGAAAAACGAATGTTAAATAGATGTAGTGAAATTTAATATAACATGTCATAAACCAATAAGATAGAAGTCCAAATTATTATTATTATTACATGTAAATAAATAATTAGCGTTTCTATAAGAAGACAATAAAAATTATTTTGTTAGAGTTCAATAAATCTTAATTATAATTTTAAAAAATTACTAGATAACTATAACTAATTTTTTTTGCTATAAACATTATCATTAAAATATAGGTATATTTAGATCTGTTATAACATAACTCCATTAAGATTTATTACATATTAATGTTTTAAGAATGAAATTCCGCAGTAATTTTTTAAAGCAGGTAATATTTTTTGCCATTGTCTTACACCAATTATTATTGTTTACTTTATTCAATGTGTTTTCCTTTCTGAATAAAATTTTCCTTAAAATTTCCTGAAAACAATACTGACAAAACTGTAGAATTTTTAAAAAATAAATTTCCTTACTGAAGATTCTCAAATATAAGTTAAATAATAATATTGTGAAATTAAGCCGTTAGAAGTAATACATCGAAATTTAGCGTAATGCTGACTATGCATATTTAAATTTATATGCATCACGTAATTTGTTCATTTTATTAATTATATATTCACTATCACGATGCGTTAAATTTTAAATAAAAAAAGAAACTGTCAGTTTTTAGATATTATGAAGGTAAGGGTTTCCTTTTTGTAATTTACTATTAAAAATAAAAATTTTATCAGAAAAACTTTGCAAATCGAATACGAAAATGATTTAAGTAAAGGTTCTTAGTTAGGCTAATATTTCATCCCACCATGTCTTTCAAGATGTTCTTGATCTTTCTATTAACCTTATTAACTTTAAATAAATGAAAAATAAAGAGCAATCATCAATAAGAAATTCCAAAAATAACGTTTTCAACCTTCAGTTTTTTTATTGCTTCCACAAATACAGAAATCTAATTTTTTAATGTAATTAAATTATCAAACAGATGAGTGGAAAGCACATTTGGACAGGGCTTCTCTTATATCTCAATTCACATGACTGGCATAGAGTTCTATCATGGTACCATCAAAAACACGTTTTTATATGCCTTTTTTTATTCTTCTTTCAAATTGAAAACTACATATCCGTTCGAAGATGCTACTAATTAGTAAAGCGAGGACAATTTTTTTATAAGTTCGTAGCATGTTTTTCACTGTTTTATTTTGAAACGAGAGAAATCTCGTTTCACGCAATTTTATTTTTTCTCGATAGTCATTATTCACTTTCCATTAGAAAATAAATCAGATTATTTCACCTGAGAAACGTTTTCCTATAACGTTTTAAACATATAAGAAGCAGCGATATATATTAACATAGAATCAAAAAGGCAATTCAACCTCTCTTCTTTTTTCTTTGATGCTATTTTATGTCTACCAAACTTTTCATGTAACCAAATGCCTCATTACTAATAATACTCTAAAAATCTTCAAAAAAGAATTGAATTTTTTTCTTTAATGTTAAAGCAATGTGCGAAAAGCAGCAGTGAGAATTTAACAGTATTATGTTTAATCTGAAAATTATCCTGTAAATAATATTTTTTTGAAATATATTTTAAGTTTTCAAAATTTCAAATAATAAATCTATTTCAGTTTAGCATCATTCTACAATATAAGAAGGTAATTATCCATTACAGATATTTTACAATACGAAATATAAAAAATTATTAGGAAGTGGATAAATACAAATGTTTGTCAGTAAATATGACGTATTGTTTAAATTTTTTAAATACAAATAATTTTTTTTAATTCATAAAAAAAATAACATTAATTTTATTTTCCAATTTTTATATTATCAAATGGAAGAAATAATAACGTCATTTAAGAAATAAATTGTTTTCAAAATTTTCCTTTTAATGAAAACAAATTATTTTTCTGAACTTATCTAAAAAGATACATAAATAACTTTAAATAAAACTGAATCTCTAAATGTTTATTTTATCTCAATGATCTTTCGAATATTTTCATTGATACTAAAAATGAATAAATCTTTTACATAAATTAAATTGTAGGTAATTTAGATTTGCGGAAAAAACTTCAAAAAAATTTAATCATCTTTAAAAGTATATATTTTGTGAAGAGAAGCGAAAGCGTATAAATAGCGCAATATGAATGTTGTTGTAATAATATTTAATCTGGAGTAAATTACAAATAGTGGCAAAACTTATTAAAATAAAGAACATAATGGACAAATGCAAAGATGTATTAAGATTTTTAATCCATAAAAAGCAGACTGCAGACCTCAAAGAACGACAAAGCTTATTAGTTTTTTCATCCAATGAGATGAAGTCTTTCGAATTGAGGATAATATTTAAGCACAGATGGTACTTCAAATCTTTATGTTAAATTATGAACGTTAACAGTTACATTGCAAAAAGAAATTCTGCAAATTGAAAAATTAATAACAATTTATTCATGTCAACTATAAACAGTTTTGCAAACTGTTATCATGAGAAAAATGGTAATTGGAGAAATTTTAAATTCAATTTTCAAGCAAAAATTCCTTATTAACGTTTGAAATTTTCATTCATATCAAATTAGCTAAATATAATACTTAAACGAAATATCTAATACCAAGTAGAGAGCAATAACTTAATTAAAATTAGCAAAATTATTTTAAGAGGCAAAATAATTTTGTGATCAGACATACGATGTTAAAGATTTACTATGATTATAGATAACAAAAGTGTAGATCTATTAATATCTTTCATCTTAAAATACATATATTTAAAATCATATATTCTCAGTTAGGCTTAAATCATGAAATTCAGCTAACATAAATTTTTACTTAACCTCTTAATTTCTACTTAAAATGCTTCCTAAAGTTACAGTCTTTATAAATTCTGAACTTGAACATAAATTTACATTAAAACTGTAATTATTAATAATCTATTTATATTAAAGTACCGGATGTATAAGATTCAATTTCAATAAGTCACAAAAAGCTTACCCAAAGTTTTCCCAAATTTTCTATCATCCCCCTGTGACTTTGTGAATGAACAAGAACTTGAGGATGTCCTTCCCTGAGAACTTTATGTAGAACATGGCAGAACTTCCACGCCACAATTCGATTGTCTTGCAAGGGTAATTTACTCACGACCAGCCAAAATGTTTGCCCCCCTTTCTCTTGATATGTACCCAAAATGGCGCTTCGAACATGTTTTTCCTTTACTGGACTTTCTTGATTATTGATTGCTTTATTAATACTGATCGTCTGTAAATAGAAAAAAAGGAAATATTTCAATGAATAGTTAAATTAAAAAATATTTCATTTTATTTATTTCTGTGATAGATTAAATAACTCTTTTTGTAAAGTATTAAAAAATAAAAAATATAAATGGCACATTACACTGGATCAAGGTGAGCAAGTCTGCTTTACATTTCATGAAATATAATGAAATAATGACTAATAGATTTTTTTGACTGTTAATGAAATTCCATCTATTTTGCTGGAGATGATTCTTTTGATTCAAATTATGTCCCATGGCAAAAACTATCTTCATATATTCAGCGGTAACCCTAAAAACATTCAGAGCTAAGCTACTTTTAATAGCTTTACCGGATATTTTTTTAACACTTTGTCATTTCCGTTTTGATATTTTTTAACGATATTATAGGCTTTTACATGTTTAATTATCATTTATACTGGCATTCATATAAGAGATTAATATTAACTTGAATAATAAAAAGAGAGAATATAGTAGTATGAATATCGTTGATATAATTCTTTAAATAAAACATGTTAATGAACAGTTAAATATATAAAAATTCTCAAATTTAAAGCAGAAATTATGCAGATACGTAACTGATAATATTCTGGATGACTCATTGAAAATTATGGCAATTTATATTAAAACTCCATCATGATCTAACGATGTATGGGAAATAAATATATATTAAGATAAAATAGCAAGAAAATATCATCGATGGATGTTAAAAGCTGAAATTTTTTTTATTAATTAAAATTAACATTTTAATTATAAAAAAACCCTAAAATTAAAACAGTATGTAGTTTTATAATAGAAATTGATTAGAAAATTTATATACAGTTTTGCATAATTGAAACAACAATTACTTAATTGACACATTAATGATAACGCAAAATTTATAAGCCAAAATAGAAAAATGAACAGAAGTAATGCAATTTTTTAAAACAAAATAGAAAATTTGTTAAAAGAATTATTAAATTAAGGTAGGTTTCAAGTATGAATAAAAAATTTAATTTCTAAAAGAATTCTGGAAAGTGAATTTTATTTAGTCATTAATTTGTGTTCAGTTTCATATATTCTTATAAACTGTAATTATAACATTCATCCAAATCTGAAAGAGAAAATATAAAAAATAAAGAAGAAACAAAATAAATTAGAAGTATGTAGAGAATGAATTTGCATCTGCATAGTGAAAAAGATATACATACACAATCAATAAATTAAGCCATGAAGGTCTGAAATGAATTGCATAAAAAATATTTATTATCATAGAAAAGTGCTGGCAAAATAAAGAAAACTGCAACAGCTCTGAGAAAATCACAATGAATTACATATCAATTTGAAGTTTTTGTTAAAGTTTTTCATTAATTGTGAAAAAATTTATGTACTATATAGTTAAATTTATATATATACTTTAAATTTATAAATAATTGTCTTAAAATTGACAAAAACAATATGTCTAAAGCTTCGGGAATTATTTTAATATATATGACCCTTTTGCCAATTAAATAATGCAGCTATATCACAAATTACTCAAATTTTTCAGCAAAAAAAAATGTTATTTATCTATATATTCTTAAAATACATAAATTTGTGCATCTCAATTTAAAAAAGTATCAATGCATTAACTGTCAATTTACATTGCCCAATTTAAATGAAGACGAATATTTATAAAATAGTTTCCGATTATAGCCTATTTATTCATAGTACCATTGCGTCATTGTTTTCGAAATTCTCCATTATTGTAATATTTAACGCCCATTTTCTGTTCAAACATGAAAAACTTCAAATAAAAAACTATTTTTGTGCAGTTTTTTCAACCTAAATTTCAAAGTTAATTTGAAGAAATTATTATTAAATTCTGATTTTAAAATTTAATTAACTATTAGTACTGTGATTATTTAACAATAACAAATACATATTAAGAAAAGTGTCAGTACCTGGGACTTTTCAAAATTCTCACGCTCCAATTCTAAACTTGTCTTCCTTTGCTGTAATACTCTTGGGAGTGATAATGAAGCCATAATAATCTTATAAAAATCCTGTAATAAATTTTTTAAATTAACAACTTCCGTTAAGAAAATCCCATCTCCATATGCACTAATAGACCACTGTCACTAACTACCCTTTCTACATTTCATTCATTACCCAGCAACAAGGTAATGCGCCACTGGTGGCAGTTTTTGAACTACTGTGTAACGAAGCCTTCTTAATTTAAATAATCCAGTGTTATTGCTAATTACTCTTAATAGAAATTTTTAATATTGTTAGTATCATTAGGAAAATATTTATATTTCTATAATTATTGTATTTTCTAATTTATGCATTTACTTTTAAGATATTATATTTCTTAAAGTGGTCTCACATTTAAAAAAGAAAGAAATAATTTGAGTTTGGAGGCTTTGATGTAAAATGGTTGGTGTTTACAGTATATAAACATACTACTACATAGGAAAGTTATTAATTATAATAGTTATAATGGCAAATCGCACGGTCACAGATGCCAAATCGGTTAGAGGTTCTAATCCACAATATCTGATCGAAAAAATCATACGATCTCGTATTTATGATAGTAAATATTGGAAGGAAGAATGTTTTGCTTTATCGGCGGAATTGTTAGTTGATAAAGCTATGGAGTTAAGATATGTCGGTGGTGTGTATGGAGGAAATATTAAACCGACACCTTTTTTATGTTTAGTATTAAAAATGCTTCAGATTCAGCCCGAGAAGGACATTATAGTAGAATTTATTAAAAATGAAGAATTTAAATACGTTAGAGCCTTGGGAGCTTTTTACATGCGCCTTGTTGGTAATTCTTTAGAATGTTATAAATATTTAGAACCTCTTCTTATAGACAGTAGAAAATTGAGACGCCAGAATCGACAGGGTCACTTTGAATTAATGCATATGGATGAATTCATAGATGATCTTCTTAGGGAGGAAAGAATGTTTGATATTATATTACCGAGAATACAGAAAAGATACGTGCTGGAAGAAAACAATGAAATCGAACCTAAAGTTTCAGCATTGGAAGATGATTTGGATGAAGATTTGGATAAGTCTGATGAAGAAACTGTTACTAAATTGACAAATAAAGAAAGAAAAAGTAAATCAGATAGAAAATCTCCTACAGGTAAAACAGATAAAATATTAAGTAAGGAGCGGGACAGGAAACACAGAAGCAATAAAAGAGAAAGAGAATTTGATAAAAATAGAGCTCAAAGGGATTATAGAAGTAGAAGTCGTGAAAGGGATAGAAGATATAGAGACAGGAATGATATCTGGGCAAATGACAGAAGAGAAAGAGGAAGAGACAGAGATAGAGACAGGGAAAGAGATAGGGATAGAGAGAGAGACAGAGAAAGGGACAGAGACAGGGATCGAGATAGAGAAAGAGACAGGGACAGGGATAGAGACAGAGGAAAACATGAATATTATAAAGATTATTCTTAGTATAAAATTATATAGTTACTAATAAATTTTATGTAAGTATTTTGAATCATTAATATTTTGGTAATTTGGAAAAAAATAATGTAAAATATCTTTGTAAGACAGTTTTAATAAATTCACCTTTTTTTACCAAAGTAACTGTTCATTTGAATAAGATGTAGATAATTCTGTAAATTTTAAAAAATTTTTAATAATAAATTAATAAATGCTTTAAGTTTTTGTTTCTTTTTCTTTTTCATTTTCACTAATAATTTTAGTTTTAAATTTTCATATATATGCTGAATTTCAGTCTGTAAATAATTGAAGTTTGCATATCACATTTAATAGGTAATGTTAAAATGGATAGTAAAAATTTTAAACTTCAAGACTGATTTAAAATATTTTTATGCATTACGTTTTTAGAATTACTAAAGCACATAAAAACTGAATGGTCTTTTACTGAATGCAGTATTAAATTTAAGTTTGTAACCTTTGTTAAAAATAAAAATAATTGACAAAATTTGAATATGAATAAAATATATTTTTATCTATTGGTAATAAACTACTTTATTCCAATAAAATATTTTTGGTTTAAGAAACTGTTTTCATGAAATTTGAATTTCTATTGAAATATATAAATATATTTGTATAATATATATATCATATATCTGTTATATGAAATTATCTTTACTGCCACCAGAACCGTATTTAATTACTGTTACAGTAAAAAAAAATGCGGCTTTTGTATTTAAATATATTATTGAAATTTAAATGAATAAAATATGAAAAATCACACTTGACAACTAGTTTTATTTTATATCTTTAACATAAAATATTGTGATATGATATGCTTTTTATACATGCTAACATATCTAAAAGGAGCAGGCTTTTTCTAAATCGCAAACAAAATTAAACTATAAACAGAGATTTACATCTATTAATAATTGTCTGAATAATACATTAGAGCATTCATAAATTCATAATTCAGGATTAAAAACTAATTTAGACATTTAAAAACTATAAAAAAGCAATTAACTAAATAAAGTTTTAATCTAAATTAGTATAAATAAAAAATTTGGTATCACAATAACAGTCAATTAACTAAAGAATTTTCAGAAATTAAGTAAATCGAATTTTTAATAAAGCTAATGAAATTACATTGAATTTAAAAAAACTAAAAGGCTAGTTTTTTCGTAATTATGGAAATGAAATTTAAATACATTTTTCATATTTTTTTGAATTTTATTTTAAATTTAATGCCGATTTTGTGATTTTTCATTTCAATATAACCACCCTCATCTTTTAAATCCCTCCTTTCCCTCTTTAGAACCGCTTTTACCGATCATCAGTTTTCTGTCATCTGTGTTTAGATCTTCAGATCTACCTATTACCTGACATAATATAAGTTATAAGAATAAGCAAGATTTCAAATTCCCCACCAACAAAAACATCAGAAAGTTTATAAAATCATGGATAAAATTTAAAAAAATTGGTTAAATGAAAGGAAAGTTTTCATACATGTTATACATGAACAAATAAAATTGAGTTCAATATTGTTTTTAAAATGTATTAGTTAAATTTCTGTATCCCTGTTTTTCAAATTTTTATAACAGTAATTTCACTTTTGATTTTGACATTAGGATACAAGGAAATGTTTTAAGATTTGATTTTAATTGAATTATGAAACTAAAAATATTTAATATATTTTTAATTTAAATTTAACTAAAATGAGGGGAATCAGTAAATCAAATTTTATATACATATATACAAAAAAAGAACAATATAATATTAGTTATATTCAATATTCAATTAGCCATGGTCAGTTCTTTGAAAACTGATAAAATTTCCTTCTGCTGCACACACTATTTTTAGTAGTTTCTGAAATGAAAGTTTTAAAGATAAAACAGTTTTTATTTAATTCATGCTTTGTTAATTTAGATTTTTGAATCTGAAAATAAAATATGTTCAAACAACCTGTATTGTACATGGTTTCAATGTGTTTTGTTCTTTTCAAAGTTTAGATTTATATATAGTAAGTTTGAAAGTATTTAAAGATTAAGACCTTCATTTTTGTATTTTTCATTCACTGGAAATTTAATTTATACTTCAGGAATTTTACCTGTTTCTCAGGCTATCCAAGGCTTTTGTTCCTGCTTCCTTCTGCCTAAATTTGGTTCACACCTAAAAACATTAATGAAATTGATCAAAACTGAAATCAATGTTTGATATTAGTGTTAAGATGTTTTTACTACTATTTACTTTATTTGCTGAGTACAAGAAACTGTTTCATGGAGTTATGTATGAAACATTGATTAATAAAAGTGGTAAACATTACTTATTAATATGTACCTGCAAGAAAATGGATCATAATAGAATCCGGTTCCACATTCTAAATCTTGCTTGCACATACATGCGCACCGATCTTTATTCCATATTTTTTTCTGGATATCTTCATAACATTTTTTCTCCACATCGGGATTGTCACATTCGCATTTACATTTCGATTTATTATATTTTTGATATTTTGTACAATTCTGCATAAAAAAAAAAAATGTTTGATTTTTATTTATAAGTGTGTAATTTTATATCTTTTTTATTTAAATTTTTTAGTCATCGAAAATATTTTAAAAAGTTCCAAAAATTAGTAGAAGTAAAAGAATCTAACGTTAAAAAACGTAAAATAACAATTTTAATTAATTTGTGTTATAAAATTCATATTAACAAGGATGTTTTATATTTCGAATTGTAATTACTATATCTTTCTAAAAATTGAACAACGGAAATGTTAACATAGTATTTAGTAAATAAGTTAAGAAAAAAAATTTAATAATAATTGAATTTTATTCTGTATCAGATGCACAAATCTTACCAACTTAAAAATATTTATCCTTATTAAATTCAATGTTTTTTAAGAATATGTAAAATTTAAAACGTCTATTCTAAAAACTGTTTTAAATGTACTGACAGACAATAATTCAATAACAAACGATGGGTTTGAGATGCGATAGTCACGGCATCATAATTCACGTAAACAGTAAGAAAACCGAAAAGTTTAATTGAAATTCAAAAATTGATAAAAATATGGATAAAAAGATATTGTTGTTATAGTCAAAATAAATGGGAAGTATAAATCGAATAAGAGATTCTGCTCGGTTTTTAAAAAAAGCATGTATAATAATTTGAGCTGCGATAGAATCCATTATAAAAATTTGATAAGAGAAAAAGGTTTAAATGGTTGAAAGTGAAAAAAAATGATAACGCATGGATTTTAGAAAACAAAATGATAAATGATCAGTGCCGATTTTAACAAACCGTAATATATGATAACCTTACCTCTGGTTGTATTTTGCAATCACATTTGCATTTTGTGTGCTTTTCAACCGGAACTACTTCTTCGCTTCTAAAATCGAGTTTAGTGCCACCTTTATATTCTGCTACCACGACTCTGATGTTTATAATTTCTGAATCTACCGCTGTGCAAGTTAGCAAGTTGTGAGCGCAACACCCACCACATCGCTCGATTCTAATACAGGACGGATGGTAATAAATCGCAGAATCTTTCACAGGTCTTACTGATACTGTCTGCAATTCCGGCATACATCGAGCCATTTTCGCCTTTGTTATTGCACCTGAATGGTTTGGAAGGCAAAAATATAAACCAATATTTTTTCTGGATATATGCAGAATAAAATATTATTTCCAAATACCGTTCATGAAGAAAACATTGCTGAATAAGAATTATATCTCTAATTTTTATTTATTGATAAATTTAATTATTAAATTTTACGATGCATTAATCACTAACAATGGTTTTAAATATATGTGATTTCAGTTTATTCATTTGAAAATTCAGCACAAACGTTATTTCCATTCCTATTATAATGTGTATTGTTTTGAAATTTCTAGTCTTTCACGTGTATAAAATCTAAAATTTTAATATCTACGTAAAAGTTAATATTTTTTTTCTTTGTCAGTTTTTCACCACTTCAAAATCAAGGAATATTGTCTGGTTATGCCTCCCGTTATCTTCGCAAGACATTTTTCAACAAACTTCCTTCACCCATGATATTACCAAATTGAATAATTATTTATTTTGTTCGTCTTTTCACGCTCTGTCTGATTCCCTTTTTGTTTTCTTTCATAAGTGTTCTGTTACTTATTTCATTATACATATTGTAATTATTATTATAGATATTATTTTCATTTGTTTTAGTTTGATAAACAAAAATTTATAAACTTTTACAATAATCATTGGCAAAGAAAGATGTGAAAAATTTAAAGACCTGATCTCTATAAATAATAACTCCATAGAAGAAGAAGTTTTATCTCAGATTGACCTTTTATTACAGGTAAAATATTGACATGTATAGTTTTCTTACATAGTTTATACTAGTAATTCTATCTATAGTAAACTTATATAATTTTTAATACAGTAGTCTGACTATATTTTTTAACGTTTGAAAAAATTTAAACGTAAACAAAAAGATAATGAAATTAAATATCTCTACCAATTTATGGCAAATAATTAAAATATTCATATTGTGCTTTCTTTATTTTTGTATTTCTTAAATACTAAATGTTATATTTAGTGCATTTTTGCAAAAAATTTTAAACCATCTTGTTAAGACTTTTATATTTCGGCATTTATTTTCCGAATGAAAGCAATTTGTTTGATTCGGATTATAGAATATTTTTTTAAAGAAAATTAAAATTATTTACTTCATTTATTAGATTCTTCAAACACGTATGAAAATCTTTACTTACTTCTTTCGAATTCTCGATAACTAATTCTAGCTGAAAAAAACAAAATAATATAAACTTAGCGATAGTAAAAGTAATTTTTTTAAAAGCAAGCAATTTGAGAATCCGCTGGTTTAAAAAAAAAAGAACAAGTGAAAAAATATTTTTGTTTACTTTGCGAATCAATCCAATTTTTTCGTCTTATGATTGTTTCGAGTTTTAAATTTATTCCCCTTAAAAATAAAGTTATCACTGTCTAGAAAAGTTAAATAGGGAGAGAAGTGTGCACGCATATTTAACGTCAGATGCTTATGTAAAACTGTAACTTTAGCGGTATTTCGGGTGTAAAGAACTAATCACTTAGAAAATTTTATTGTCTATTTAACGCCGCAAGGAATTCTTTTTAGTGTCGATATAAATTTCTTCAAAGTTATTTTTCTTACATCATTTCACTCTCTTCGAGCTTTCCTCGCTAATTTTCTTCAAAATATATTTGCTTGAAGTCCATATATAATTACAAGCTGATTATGATGACTATCCTTGATATTAGCAATATGTGAAAAAGTAAGTGTTTATATATGTATTACATTCTTAAAAATTTATTATTAAATAAATATTTAAGTGATTAAATGATATTAGGTAATTAGCTATAATAAAAATTTATGATTCTGTCAATTCTTCTAAATCATAAATTTATGTTTATATTTAGGAATATTCTCCATATTAAGTATATTCAGTGCTAAGTAATGCTTAGTTATGGAATGGGAATTAAATACAACTAGGTTAAAAAATAATCAAGAAGTCGCTCAGAAGATATTACAGGTATTTTTATATTCTTTCTAATTTACAGTTGTAGATACATTTTTTTTAAAACATAATTTATATTGCAGATATATACAGAATCCTTACATGATCATAATAAGCTGAGAAACATTTTATCAGAATATTCCATATTAGATTATTTTGGAAAATGTTTTTATGGTCAGGATGAAGTTTGCTCGCATTTAACTGCAAATTTATATGATTCAAGTTTTAAACTGTCTACACTGACAACAGATGAAAAGAAATCTTCTATTAATTGGGATTCTTTTTGTGAAATGAAAGTAAGATTTATAATTTTTATATAACTTTTTTTAAAGCACTATATTGTTATGTATAAAAAAACAATATTTTATTTTGAATATTTTTAGTTTTCATAGGTTTTTTTGGTCAATTAATATTGTGATATCTTAAAAAATTCTATTCTAAGGATCAAGACTTAATATAAATTCCATGGAACATATAAACCAAGATTTGGAATTCTTAAACTAATGTTTTAGGAATAAAATTATACCTTAAAAATCAATCATTTGGTTGCGATTTAAGAAATAACATTTTTATAATATTAAATATCCATGTATTTTTATATTCAAGGATTGTAAAGCAGAAGAAGAATTAGGTGTAAGTTTGATCTCAACTCCAACAACTTCATTTCCTAGTTTAGCATTTTCAACACCTTTAAGAGTGAATTCTAGCAGAAAAATCAAAAACTCATCAGGAAAAAGAAGTCCTTTAAATTTTTCTTCTGATCATTTTTTTGATACAAAGAAATTTAAACTGGATTCTAAATTTAATGAAAGTAAATATGTATTAGGTATAAAATTTTGATATTTTTATACATTTTTAAAAAGTGTAATTGTTCAGGAACGACAAAATTGATAATTTTAAATATTTTAGAATCGCCATCAGAAAATTTAAAAGTCAAACTTTCACCTGTAGCATTCCAAAATCTGATACCAACCAATATGAGATTTCTGTCTTCTTTTGGGACAATTTGTTATTCAAAAAAAATTCTTTCAACATCTGATCCAAAAAGAGTAAAACATCACAGTAATGGAACACCTAGAGATAGATTTTGTCATCTCTACATAGGATTCCAGTGCAATGAACATTTTATTAACGTTAATAATTGTAAGATTTGGATAATCAAGTATGAAATCAGTAGCAAAATTAATCCTAGAAATTTGCTAAAATCATTTAATGCAGTTGATTTAAATTAAAAATAATTAAAATTTTTGATCTTTGTGACGCAAGAATATTCTACATTAGAATAAGCCAATATCAAATTATTTATAATTCAGATTAAAATTTTCAGTTTTAAGGATTAACATATTTTATCACTAACATTTTAAAAATAGTAAATAAAAAATTATAAATTATAACTTGAGTTTTGCTTATATTTTCAACAAGTTTAATTTAGATGTAATTTAAAATCTATAGGGATTATATTCTTTGTTTTCGTTTTAAAATATGTATTTTCTTAGTCTTGTTGCTCAATAAATTTTCTAATATTAACTAAGATAAATTGTGATTTTAAGATAATTAAAAGATTGATTTTAATTATATTTGAATTATTGAGTAAATTTGATTTTCTCGGTTCATAAAACAAGTCATGAATTAGTTCGTAGTCGTCTGTTTTATTGTTCTTTAACAATTTTGAAAGATTATTACAATATTCTAAATATTTGTAATATTATATATTGTAATTTCAATAAATTATTTATAATTAAAAAATTTTTTTGACAAAAATGTTAATTAACAATTGTGATTATTTTTACTTGCTTATCATTTTTAAATTTAAAATAATTTATGAAGTATTTTTTTCAATTAGCGAAAATTTGAATATTATGTAAGATAATGGTTTGCTAAGTGCAGATTGAAAAGTTAGAACTTACATGAAATCTCCGTCACTGTCACATTGTTGAGCCCTTGACTAGTGAATTGTTCAATAAATTCATTCACATCTGTTACTTCATTTAGACGTAGCATCAGCTCTAAAGGAATTTCCTATTAAAATTATTTATGTTATAATTTTAATGTGAATTTAAGTAAAATAAAAATTATTTCGTCATATTCATCTCGTTGAATTATGAATAAAATTATTCAGATTTTTGTTCATCTTGCATCCAGTTCCATTACTTTTTTCTCATTAAAGTTTAAAAATTTACATTTTTTGAAAATTTCAATTTTTATTTCCGAAGATGAAAAAAATCACATTAAAATAAAATTTTTCAGGAACTTATTTGAAATAACATTTTAATATTTTTTAAATAATTATTCAGTCCGTATTAAACATGAAAGATAATTATTTTTGATGAATTAAAACCATGGAGATTATTGGCATTTTTTAATACTTTTCATCTAAATATGTTCTTTACATTATTTTAATTAATGAAATGTTAAAAATTAATGCTTGAAATTATTGTAAATTAACTATCAATGTGAGATATTAATATCATTTGTTAAATGTTAATTTGAAGACCTTAAGTTGTTTGAATATGTTTTGCGTTAAAAACATTTTATAATTCAGAAATTCATGCCTAAGATTAGTGCCTTTTTTTTAAATTGAATTTTTGGGTAATATATAAAATTTACATTGTTATTTCCAATGTTAAATATAATTCCTTGAATTTTAAACTTTTTATTATCGATACAACCCACTCTAATAATAAAATATTTAAAATTGCCTGAAATCCATCCTTTTTAGCTCTTCAGTCAATTCCGTTTGCCTAAAAGATTTGACTTGCTTGAGAATGCAAAAAGAATTGAATCTTATTATTAAAGGCTTTAATAAACCGTAATAACATTTATTCAGTGATGTTTCATTTAGTTTTTTGTCTAATGTTTTAAGAAAATGTATTGAAAACTTATAAAGCTAATGAATTATTTTTAACAATTCTATTGTTCTTAATAAAGTGATTTCTTCTTTATTTGAGTATTAAATGATTTCAAAAAGTGAAAGAAAATGTCGTTGTTTTCATACTCATTTCGTTTTTCCTCTGTATAATAATTGAATATATAAGTTTTTGATTTCAGAACTTAATTTTAACGATATTTTATGTCTATAAATAAATGAGAATGAAAAAAGTTATATTTCAGATACTTATAATTCTTTGGAGGGACCGTAAGAGTTAAAAAGCTCACCTTTTTTTGAAGAGTACGTTGATAATCTGGAAATACGAAGGAGCTTTCGCTCTTCGCTGGACTGTTATTATAAATGCCTCTTCCGTCGTAGCATTGACCCATTCTTATCATGATCAGTAATAGAATCAGATAACCCATTATAATCTGGACATAAAACAGTATAACATTTATTATTTAAAGCAATAATAATATTTCATTAATTATTCGAAAATTTACATTGAACATTTGTGATTTTCAGAGTGTACTCCTTTCTCTAAATCTTAACATCGGTCTTGCTATTTGGTTCTTGATGGACGAAGAATTCTTTTATAGTTTGTTCAATTTATAATTATATACTGAAATCGCATAATTTTAATCTTAAACAGAATTTTAATATATGAAAACTAAAATGTCAAATACTGAAATTGTGCTATTTTCTACAAAAATTATTATGGAAAACAAATTTAAAGTTTAAACTTAAAAATTTATTATATCCAACCATATTAGTCTTTATGACCTTTCTTCCTAAGTAGTAATAAGTTTTAAACCTGATGAAACTTAAAACTGAGCCTTGGAAAATTAAAATATTTACGGTCTCATAATATACAAGGTAACCAAAATTTCATCAGTAACTTAATCTTCTTGGGGATGGGAGAAAAAAAAGAGATTCTTTTTTAATTTTTATATTCATTGATTGTAAATTGTTAAATTTGTTTAGCTTTATATATTAGCTTTATCTGTTATAATAATTAACTACACTTTGTTAAAAATATATTTTTGATAATAATTATAAAAAAATTATGTAAGTTTAGGAGCTACAAAATAGTAAGATGAAGTATGTAAAAACCATCCTTATAACGGAAAATAAATCCAAAATCCGCAACCTTTGACATTAATAATTGCTGTTTCCATAAAAAGAAGCTTTGTACTTTGTAAAAATTGCATCAATCGACCATACATTTAAAGTATTATAATTTACAACGTTAATACAGCTATTTTACGAATTAGTCATGAGATGACTAAAAAAAAGGTAGAAGTTAAAATTATTTTGCATTTTTTATTTTTCTCTAAAATACAGCAACTTATTAAGTTCTTTCATATAAATATAATATTTTAAAATTTTTTTTAATTTCAAATTCTGCTGTTATGACGCATGTGACGGTAATTGTAATAAATTGCTTTTCTAGATATACGTCAATGAGTTTTTCTTTTTTTAGACTTTCAGCGAATTTGAAAATCGGATTTCGAAATATATAATTCAAAGTATTCAAACATATCGAAATAAATATTGACTAAGAACGTCAATTTTGATATCGATTTACTCGAATAAGTAAAAAAATTATATAAATGCGTAAATGAATATCTGATTAAGTCAATATTTATGTCGAAATTATGAATACATTCTACCTAATATATAATTTTTTCTAGGAAAAACTCTAAAACCCAGTCTACAGGTTGAGTCATGACTAATCTATTATCATATTTTAAGATTTGATTATTTCCGAATATAAATGTTCCCTATATGATTCAAATCGTGATCAGTTTCAGTATTTTTATAATTAGTATTCCGTTTAACATCTTCAAGGGTCACAGTTTTAACACAGAAAATTAAATAGCTACCAGAACAGTCATATATTAAAGTATGATTCATGCGGTTTTTATGCCAAAAGAAAATCTTATAACAGTTTCTAATACTATGGTTTTTCAAATAAAATACGTCAAGTAAATCGTTTTTAGTTTTCAAATATTTTTTAAATTTTAAATTTAAAAGTTTTTAAAATTCAATTTTATTTTCAATATAAATTTAATATTGGAATCGATAATTTAAAAAAATTTTAAGGGGAATATCTTTTGAAGAACTTAATAATTGAGGGAAATTTTTTACTAGTTGAATAAATTTGATTGTAATGCCAGTCACTGGAGATAAGTTATTTTTTTTCATCAGAGGGATGCATTGCACCAGTACTATAATTGAAAATAATCGAATCATTCTTTTTTTGATAATACTACTTTTATATAAGAGATTGTTTGCCATATATGTAATAAAAATTTCTGGCTAAATCCGAGTCTTAATATATTGTAGAATTCCTTCAATAATTCATTTAAAGAATGAAGTGAATAAAAACAGCGATCCATCAATAAGGGGCAACCTACCAAATAAACTTTGTCATTAATATCGATTGTTGTACAGTGATAGAGGAAGTAACATTGACGTTTGAGTTATCCTTCTCGTTTGAAAGACAAAAGTACAAGCAAGAACCACGAAGATTCTCATGTAGTAATTCAAATATTATACATTAATAAATAGATTTTTTATTAAAATAATTTTGTTGCTTTTTGAAGTAAAAAAAATGAAACCTTAAATCATCTTTTTTTATAAGCAAAAAAAATTCACAATATAACGATCTTTATCAGTATAAATTTTGGGCATTTGCAAATGTCAAAGGATTCTAAACAAAAATACTAACCTAAATTAAAATTATAAATTTTTGATATTTTAAGTTTCAGGTTTGTAAGTTAAATATGTAAATATATTTGTTTTTGATGATATAGAACTTTCAGTTACTGATATGAAGTTCAGATTTGTTAATATAAGCCATGCAGAATCAGAAAAACACATTTAATAACAAATACCCATAAATAATTTTCAATTCAAGGACCGACATATCAAACAAATAATTTATTTTTATTACTTTTAAACGAAATAATTTATGTTCCTCTGTTTCCCACCACCTTTCATTAACATTTACACTCGTAATTTTCGGCGTAGTGAAGCTTTGCGAAAAAACAATCCAAAGGAACACTTTCATTTGTGTACTGTTATCGAAAGCTAAATACCTGATGATAAACAGGCCTAAAATAAATACGAGGTTCACACTTCATTAACTATGAACGTAACTGAAAGTCATGTTTTTTCCTTTTCACCTCGCACAAGTCTTTAGGTACTCAAAACAGGTGCGTATTGGTGTTCTTTCTAGACTTGCACCTAATTATTTTTGAAGAACTTTTTTTCTTTTCTTTATATTTCTAACTTACATTGGCACTTTTTTCTTTGCTTTTTCATGAACTGCTTTTTACGTGCATTGAAAATGTCATCAAAGAATGCTTGACATTAAACTGAAAATTGAATTTCAGAGCTTCCATTATTATTACAAAACAAAGACATTATGCAACATTTGAAAAAACACGGTACATTGAAAGACTATCGTCTTCAGGTTGGGTTAGGTTTTGTTCGATTGTTTCATTTTTTATCGTGAACTAAGTTTTCCGATTAAAATGAAACAAATTCGGAAAAAAGAAATAAAAAATAAAAATATTTTCCATTGCTACAGAAAGTTATGAAAGTAAATTATAAGATATATTGTAATAGGTGATGATATATTATTGAAATGTCCCTAGAAGCTGCAATAAAACTATTTAAAATTTATTGAGCCATGATTTAAATTCTGCATTGGTTAAAGAAAAAATTAAAAAATGGCCAACTGATTGGGAAGTCAATAAATTGTCATAAATAAAATGCATTTAAAATTTCCAGTTTAGTTGCCCCTGGCCAGTATTTTAAATGTTAAGCTTTTTCAAACTGATTTCATTTCACTTTCCTTCGGCTCTCTTTACTGAGCAAATTAAAAAGCAGAAGACCGGGAATATATGAAGAATATGTGGTTTCTTGTTTCTTCCAGTAATCTATCGGTCGATTTCGGGAAGATGTACTGTCAGTTTGTTATTTGTCAAAGATTGCTGTCGATTATTTAAAAAGACAAGGATTGATCACATTGACTCGAATCATGTAAGGAACTTTGAAGCAAAATCTGAAGCGTAATAAGCAGACACTGTTAAGTCGGATATCGGTCTCAGAAATCGCTGATCACTGGGAAATATCAACAGGTGAAAATGATTTAACGAGAAATGATCAGAAAATAAGTTTAAAACATACAGAACTAAGTCGATTATATGCAAAAGTATTTTATTTGTATTTTTAAAAATGTGAAAATTCTTGAGATCCCTCATTTAGAATTTGAGGGCTGCTTGAGTGGACCCGAACAAACCATCTTTTGGAAATGAGAACATGGAGAGAACAGAATGAACACTGGAATGAAAACGGGAAAAAAAGCTTTTTCACAAGAGTTGGATAGTTTTTGGAAGATTTAGCCCATACATCCAGACTAGTGGACATGAACTGAGAAAAAAAAGACATGAGAGGATTTATCACTAGTCAATGATATTATATCTCCGAGTTTTGGCTAAAAAAAAAATCGAAACGCGGAAAGCTGGAAGTCATGTCGAGGACCTGATGGGTGAAAAAGGAAACGTATGGCTCGCATAAGACACACTTGCACCCAACATGCTCCCATCCATAATTATAAGGTAAGTTAGAACTCTATCTGCTATGCATCCATGATTGACAACTTGTGGATGCAAACATTGTAAGTACGAAACAGAAAGGAGGCACTAACACCCACTGGTTACTTCGAAGAAATAAAATTCTTTTAGCGGTGCCAGGAAAGTTATTTTGATATATCTTTAATCATATTAGTATAAGCAATTAGTGTCTGATAGCGTTCGACTTGACCAAGGACAACAAACTGTTGACCCTAAGCAGCTCCTGCATTTCCCAATATTTCTGCTCCAAGCCTGTTGCTGTTTTGTACCAGTAACAAGGTATGCCTCTCTCCCTTCAGTTATATTGTGAAAAGAGCGTACATTCCGTAGGAATTTACTTTTTTATGTACATGACTATTGCGTATATGCTTCATGCTATTGCGAAAAAGCTTAGAATATTTAGTGCGAGAAATATAAGAAAGTTAAACAATCTTCATTAACGAATGCGGAAGTGATGCTTTTTTTCTTTTTTATAGATGGACGATTTCGTGAAACCAAGAGCAGCAACAGCAGGAAGAATAAATATTATAAAAAATGCAAAAAAAATAAATAAAAAAACCTTATCGAAAATTTAATTAAGTTGGATATTAAAAAGATTCTTGTTAGTGACTTCCATGCAAACTATGACAAAAAAAATTGTCGAACAATTGTTTATTACCTAATATAAAGTTGTGAAAACAAGCACTTCCGTATTTCATATGGGCAAGATGGGCAGGATCAGAAAATCATAACTACTAAGATTTGACATTCATACTAAAAAGAAAAAAAAATCTTTAAATATAAAACTAACCGAATCACTGTAATATACACAAAATATGCTGGTGGAAAAAAATAGGGACCACAGCGCGGCTACTTACAAATGGAAACATTCAAATATGAACAGGAGAAAAAAAAATATTGAAAATACTGTTAAAATAAGAAAGAATGTACAATTATTTGATTATTTTAATATCAAAATGGGAAAAAAGTGCGAGGTCAATCGAATTCAAATTCTACACTTTTATGCTTCTAATTCCTTCTCTAATGGATTCTTATAGTAATCTTTTATCAGATTTGTTCGGAATTCTATAAGCATTATAACTAATAATGTTTTGACATTATCCATAAACTTTTATGTATGTGAAATTATCATGAGTTTCTTAACTCATATAAACAAAAAATATTTTTGGGGAACACTGTTTCATTTGCATCCGATGAAATATATGCGTTCCTCATTTATTAATAATAAATTTATGATTCTGCACAAACCTGTCGCCTTTATAATCGATATTATCTTCTGGACTTATATTTATTTTCCAGTCCCGCTTGTTTGTTGAATCTTGTCTTTGATTTCTTTGTGATGGTGTTAGTGATAATAATGACATCTAAAGTGCTTAATCATAAAAGCTTGAGATAAGGGATAGCGATAATCAAGTGATCAGAAAATAGCGTCGTAATTTAGGCGAGAATAACATTATCTCTAAATATTTTAAAACCTGAGATGTCGCTGTCAAAGATAAAGACATTTTTAAATTATCGGATGATATACCAGATTGGACATGAAACGGAAATGTTTGATTTCCCAACAAGAGCTAAGACAATAAGTTGTTTTTACTTGACCATATAGTGGACGCATCGGCAGTTGTATAATATATTTCTTCACCCCACTAGTATAATTTAATATTTATAATGAAAGAAATGGAAAATATAATTTGTTAGAGATAAGTCGATATTATAATTTTGGTGAAAACAGGTGTACTTTAGAATGTATCTTAAAGCACTCAAGATAGATCTGGTCTTATTTAAGCTGCAACTTGTTAAGAAATATGAGTCTGAAATGAAACGATAAATGAACAAGCCGAAAAGAAGCTAATATAGTAATTACAATAGTGATTATGTCCCTTATCAGAACTACAGTGAACTGTTAAAGATATGTAAGCACGGAATTATTGTTTTCACAAACATGATTTATAAAAAGAATTTAACATTAACGGAACATCAAAAATTTACTTTACGATAACGAAAATCGTGGAAGCAGACAATTTCGGTTGCTTTTAAACAATTTGCATTTTAAATTTTGAAGATCTGAAATTACTTTGATGACACGTTCATTAAATGTTACTTCAAATAAATTATAAGTTGAAAAGAAAAAAAATTTTGAAGACTTTTGTCATGAATTTCTGGATAAATAAACAATTCTTAATTTTTATTTTGCTTTTTTAAAGTCATCAAAGAAATTTGATATCATGCCTAAAAATAAGGTTATTAATTAATATAAAAAAAGAATCATGCTATAAAAGCTTATAAATAATAACTTATATTATTTGAACCTCCACTTTTCTACATTTCATTTGATAAAATTATAAAAAGGATATTTCATGTAATTAGTAAACTTAGTATATTTCATGTAAAATACTTAAAAACAGTAAATTAGTATGCATGTCGATATCATAAAATGTGCCATTGGTAATATCGTAAATTTTTGAGAACATTTTCCGATTCATGCATAATTAGCATTTTAAAGTTTTCAAATCCTAAAAACTTAAAACTGTAATTTTTAGCAATAATGATCATATTTTATAAAATACGACCCATATTCAGTTTATCTTTTTTTTTGAACTATAAAAAATAATAGAAAAATGAACTGTAGGTTTAATGTCTAAAAGCACTTACAATTTTCTGGAAAGTTTTTTCGAAGTTAATACACAAATATTTTCTGTACAAAAAAAACTTTTTCTCTCATGAAAGCTTTCTTAATTATTTTAAATATGAGAGTAGGAAGGTCTTTTATAGACTTTTTCATTTTATAAAATATTCAATATTCTTATAAGAATTATCGAAAATAAAACTGTGTTTTGTCTAAAACAGAATACATTTTAAATTTGAGAAATAATTACAAGAGCCACCAAATATATATACGTTTACTGAGCAAATAATAGAAAAAAATCTTAAATTAATGTATTCAGTGAAAATGAACATATTTAAAGTTTTGTTTGGAATAACATAATCAACAAAATATGAAAGTACACTGACATTAAACAGCATAGTAAATAAGAAATTTCAAATAGAATGTCTTAAAAAAACTGAACGAAATGTTGGCGTTATACTGCGAAACGTTTCCAGGTAAGAAATTTGCTTTTTGAGTAAACGTAACTTTAAACGAAGGGGATAAGTTTTGAATAATTTTTATTATTTAATATCTCACTCAAATGCACAGAGAAAATAAGTATAAGATTAATCAACTAATTTGACTTTTTTCCATTCATTTTACAGACTGGATTTAAGATATTTTTTTTTTATTTTTGAAGTATTACATTAATTTTATATCTCAAGACTTCATTTGTTATGCAAACTATTCTACATTAAGACTTTAATGAATATTTTGTTGTATTTATTATTTTATAAATAGGAATGTATTTTTTTCTTTCTTCCATAATCCAACATTTTGTTTCTCTAAGTTTCTCCTCTGTCCACGAACTGGTTCACACCTACGAAGAAAACAAATATTTAGAAATTCTGATTTTTTAATGTATAATCAGTCCATCATAATTAAAGAATAGCTGAAATTCACTATTCTTACATTATAAGTTACGTATCTTTTTTATTTTGATATTCAGATTATTTATTATTCAATGTGATATTGTTATTAATATATTAAATTCTGATCTAATTCGTTATTATCGTTAAATCGTTTATATAATATGTAAAAGTTCATATTTGCTCTCTATTAGAAGCAGGGACTAAAAATTTTTTGTGAATCAAATAGTCAGAAGAGCGGTATCTTTAAGATATAATAGCATAAAATTAATTCCATGTTTGAAACATTTTAGTATCTTTATTTTAAAATATTAAAAAAATCTATTCATTTTCTTAATTTTTTAAATCACCTGCATTGGAATGGATCGAAGTAAAATCCTGATCCACATTCCAATTCTTCTTTGCATGTACAAGCACAAAGATCCCCATTCCAAATTTTATTTCTGCTCTCTCCATAGCATTTCTTTTCGTCATCCTTATTATTGCATTCACAGGAACATTTTTCCTTATTATATTTTTGATATCTTGTGCAATGCTGTAAACGTAAAAGTTTTTAGTTTTAAAAAAAATTTTATTTATTGAACGATTTCATATTCCTTTAAGTTACTGTATATTTAATTTAACTTATTTGCAATAAATTTTACCTCAGGCTGAATTTTACAATCGCATCGACATTTCTTATGGCGCTCAATTTGAACTATTTGTTTCCCCTTAAATTTGAGATGGTTCCCACCCCTATATTCTGCAGCAATAACGCTGAAATGAAGAACTTCCGATTCCACAGGCTGACAAGATAGTAAACGATGAGCACAGCAACCACCACATCTTTCAACTCGTGTGCAAGATGGGTAATAGAAAATTGTACTGTCTTTTTCAGAAATTAAGGGAACTGTCCTTAATTCTGGCTTACATTCTGCCATTTTCGGGTTTAAAACAGCACCTAAAGCGTAAATTAAAGTACTGATTTAAATTTTAACTGATAATAAACATAGTATAAATAACTGGTATAAAAATCAACACCAAAATTAATAAAACTTTTTCAGAATTGAGAGTAAAGCCATCTAAAAAGTTTAAAAATTTATAATTAAAAATTATTTTTTTCGGCAAAAAACATCATCAATATTATTCATTAAACTTTATTTTAAATTTAGGTAGTAAAAATTTAAGTTACTTACTTTTTTCATAGAGTTCGAATCCCATTCGATCTGAAAAAAAAATTTAAAAATTATTACGTTAACATTATAAATTTAAACTGAAAAGTTCTTAATTATTTATACAAAACATGTAATAAAATTAATCGAATTAACATACATCACGTTATATTAAGACTGATTTAAATTGGGTAAATGAGTTCTTTAATTTAAGATTTCGAAGCACTCTTAGTGTAGTTGATCTCTAAGAATAAAATAAGAAAAATGAATTCAATGAGTCTTAAAAAATTAACACAAATAAGAAAAATCTGATTCGTATTCAATTATTTAAAAATAATTAATACTTTTCGTATGTATTTGAGATTTTTAATATATTGATATACATTTAATTAAGTTAAGGAAGCAATTTTTTTTTAATGAACTGTTGATTCACTTTATTTTCATTTATGAAGTTTCAAGAAATACTAAAAATTTCTTAATTACTTTATTGCTTGAATGGCTATCGGCCCTTTTAAAAACATATTTCTTTCTAAAAATCTAGATTTTGAAATTTTTTATTTAAATGTTATTCTCATTTCTTCTTGTTTAGTACATTGCCCTATTTTAGAAGTATTAAAACTATTCTCTCAGTCCATCTGCTTTTTGTAAATGTTCAGATAAAGAAAACTAAGAAAATTTTATTAATATAAAATGAACTCATTTCCTCCATTGTTTAAATAAACAATAATTTTTTTAATTTTATTCTTGCACATGTTATTTTGAATTCTTAGAATAAAAGCTTCAATAAAATCAACTATAATTTTGTAATTTTAAATTTAGATTACATATATAAACTAAATTTTTTGTAAGAATCTAATATATAGAATCCCAATCAATTTAAAAATGGTTTTGAAT
>JAOWBB010009407.1:0-88243 GCA_028565995.1 Ricinus marginatus
TTTTTTTTTTTTTCCCCCCCCCCCCCCCCCCCCGAGAGCTTCCCGAAAAATTACCAAAATGCTTAATCCTCACCTCGAAAATCGAAAAGGGAAGAGATTTCGGGCCTTTCGCCTGGGCATGAATGCGAAGTTTCGAAAACGTTTTACAAAACCGAAACGTTAAAGATTCAGTTGTTGCAGTACAATGTAGAAAGTTTTTTTTTTTTTGTGTTGAAAAAGAAATTTTTTTTTTTTTCTTTGCCGCGCCACAAGTTTTTGTATGGACGTTTGATTCAACTTCCGAATCCTCTTTAAAAAAAGGAAGAAAGAAAAAATAAATCTAATTCGAACGCGAAGCACCGCTCCTCCGGGACCTCATCCACCGCCTGGTAAAAGCAGTTCGGAATTATGAAAAAAGCACTTTACTGGCCTCGGAACTGATTTGGGAAAGGGTCCATTTATTTACACTGTGGCGGAAGCTGATTGGTCTAGTCTTTCTTATTAATGCGAACCTTTTCTGCTGGACATGGAACTTAAACGTGGAAATTCGTTTGCTCCCAAATTAACTTTTCAAATGAAGAAATATTGACTTAACCCATTTGACAAAGCTTCCGAGTCTCTGTTTGTCTTGATCTTTCGAAGGGCCACGTTGGGCGAAGGCGCTGCTCGAGGGCAGAGAGGTTAGCCTCGGTGCATGCCAGTAAAGGACAACGAAAATAAATGTGTGAATTCGATTTTCCAGTCGAAACTGCATCAAAGGAATTGAATCGCGAATTTCTTTTTGCCCGCTTTCTAAATGGAAAATTAAGGACCGAAGCTTTCGGACGGTTGCCCGTGTCGTCCGAAGCAGTTTCGCATTGTTTCCACCGCTTTTGAGTTTCCTCGTGGCATTCGCGGCCGGTTAAATTTTTATGCTGACTGCAGGCGAGCCCGCCACTTTTAGCGGAGCTTTTTCCAGCGAGCTCCGGCCACTGCCGGCCCGGAGATGCGAAGGGAAAAAATACCATGTCAAGCTCGGTTCCATTCCATGCTTCCGTGTAAAAACCCGGCGAAATTTAAGTTTTATCGTTTGAGTTCTGCTGCGACCAGCTTTTACAGCAAACCTCTCCATCTTCGAGCTTTCCCATTTAGCGGTTTCGCCTCTTACGCCCGACAAAAATTTATGTAAAAACAAGAATTTTTTTTGGTGGCAATTGCCTTTTGCGGAGGCCGAATTTGGGGCGGCGACCCCGAATCCCTTCGTTGCGGAAATGCGAAAGTTTAACCGGGAAATCGGGAAAATTCCCGGGATATTTCCCTCCGCAGGGAGAGGAGATGCCGAAAATAAAGGCGAGGACCGCTCCGGTTTGCTCAAGCGACAGCGGCCGAGGAACGAAAAGTTGGAAAAGGGAAAAATTCCTCGGGAATTGAGTTGTGTCACTTAAGAAAGTGGCCCTGGACTTGTACTTCAATAATTTCATTTAAAGTCTCTCCTTGGGGAATTAATTCCAAGTTGGGCAGCTCGAAATTCTTTTCCGTTTTTCATTCGGGTATCATTAACTGCGAAAGCGAAATCATCTCGTTAGCAACCGCACAATTCCAGAATTCCGACGGATAATTTCCCGAATTTTTCGATTATTTTTGCTTACCTCCGAGGCGGAGCCTTCCGTCATGCAACGGCACAGTGTGTCGGCCCGTGACTTGGCGATCACGAAAGTTGTCCGGAAAGTGCGCTGCCTCAGTCAGTTTTCCATTTCTTTTTCTCTCCTTGATAGAAAAAAAATAAAAAACATTTCTTTAATATACGTACGCGTTGATGTGCACGAAGAAAACTTGCGACTAATACAATTCCAGCAGGTAGGACCTTTCCGACCGACGCGCGCCGACGTTCAGGATCGCACTTTCTGTTTCAGACTCGTCAGATCTGGCGCCAGGGCCCCACAACGCGCTCTTCTACGATGTCGAACCCGATTTCAGCGAAGCAATAAGCAACATCACAGTTCCCGTCGGAAGGGAAGCGGTCCTCTCCTGCTCCGTCACCGATCTGGGAAACTTCAGGGTTCGTATGTGATCGGTCGATCAAACCGTCGGCCTCTCCCGTTGCACGTCTTTAACGTTTGCGATTCGAACTTCGGCAGGTCGGTTGGCTGAAAGCCGAAGATCAAACCATTCTAACGCTGCACAACAAGGTGGTGACCCACAACTCGCGAATCAGCGTCACCACGGACAATATGAACACGTGGCAACTCCACATCAGGCAAATCAAGGAGACCGACAGGGGATGCTACATGTGTCAGATAAACACAAACAGGATGAAAAAACAGCTCGGGTGCATCGACGTGCACGGTAAGTTTAGCATTTGACGTCTCACCAAAGGACTCCATCCGAGTCTGATGCCAATCCCGCAGGTAAACCCAAGTTCCGGGGGAATGGAGACCTCGCTAGGCTCCGTTATGAGCTGCATTTAATTTTCGGCTGCCTTGATATATGAACCGAAAATTTATTTCCAGCCCGCCTTGACCTGTTTCTGATGACTTTAATCACGGGAAGTCCCGATCCGGTTTTTGCCATCCCCGCCGCTTTTCCTCCAGACGGTAATAAGAGGAAATCCCGCTAAGGACCGAGGCATAATTAGTTTCTCTCGAGACCAAATATTTATTTGCCCATTTTTCCCCGTTCCGAAGATTTACTTTCCCAATTTTCCTCCTTGTCCTCTCCTGTACCGCGAGATTGCCACGCAGAAAGATCTTCCTGTCTGGCCTTCCAGCGATCCCCCAGCATCCTCCCGGTCCATTCGTCCTCTCCGGACGTCCGTTATGTTTTCATCTTTGACCGCCGTCACCGGACCATCCGTTTCTGTCGGATCACTTTCATCTCCCCCGACATCAATCATCATGCTTCTCTTTCTTTCTGCTTCCCCGGAACTTTTTTTTTTTTTCCTTCTTCGACCCGTGCCTTTCCATTCGTTTCCAACTGCTTTTTTTTCCTAATCTTCCACTCTGATTTATCTCATGCTTGTCCCTTCGAGTTCTAAAGCGAATTTTCACCGGAGCCGCGGCAAGCACGATGAGAGATTTCCTCTCTCTCACCGACTGCTCTTTCGGCGATGAACTTCCACCCGAAGCTCTCACAATTCAAACACTTCATTCCTCGCGGCATGGTGGGTTCCGTCTTCCTCCGAGGGCGGAATAAAAAAGATTCGGAAGTTAAATTTTCGGTTTCCTTCAGATGCTTAATCTTTCCTCGAGAAGATTTGTGTTTGCTCTTGGTTGAGACAGACTTTTCGAGCGAATAAAGATAGTTTGCATAGTTAACTATTGGTAAATAAACGAAGGTTAACCTCCGAAGCTAAAGCAGCACTTACTTTTCCTTTCGCTGCGCATTAACATTTTGCGAGACGTGGCTCTTGGCAAGATTATTTTGGGGCACCGGGGTCAGATGCTGCATCGGTGCTGGCGAAAATGGGAAAAACTGGAAAATCTCCTCCCCGGCCAATTTTTTATGGATCCATTAATTTTTTCACGTTAGCGTAAGTCGGAATAAACGGGCAAAGCCGGGTATTAATTCGCGAAACGGGTTTAAAGCATTTATCCGCACTTTAATGCGGGAATAAGAGGTGGCTGTCATGTAGTAATTTTCCATCCATCATCGCTAACGATGGGTGTACTATGCGAAGTGCAGAGGAGGACCATCCTTCGTCAATGATAAATCAGTATGCACCACTCGTGTAATACAAACCTTTGGCACGTCATTCATCAAACTGAACCTGCGGTTTGGTCGAATTCCCCGCGTTCCACATCGAGGGAAAAAGAACGCGACCGGGCCGTTGTCGATCACAATACCGCGGCCGCATTCTATTCCCGACGCGGAGTCACGCAAGAGGGCAATGCGTTCGGCACAGCGTCGTGGAGGCATCGTCGCTTGTTTGGCAAACTGGTTGTGTGCTCCAATTCCAACGCGAAAACTTGGATAATGAAAAGTGTCAGACACCCGGAGGAAACCACAGCGTGGAATCTTTCGGGGCCCAATCTGCCACGTGGACGACGTCAACCTGATTGCAGACGCGCGAACGGAAAGTGGGATCGTCACCGACCGACCAGTATGCCGTCCTCATTACTGACGTTTGCAGCGTCGTTGCAAACGGCTTTAAAGAATCTTCGATATTTCCAAGTTTCCCGCGGGACGGCTGCAGGAAAATGTGCACCCGCTCTGCCGCTCGGGATCCCATCCCCGACCCGCTATAAAATTCTTCAAATATCGCAGAACTGCCCCGATAACTGAGACCTTCTTCTCCCGTTTTATTCCTTTGATATTAATTTTGAAAAAAATTTTTCCCCAAGACAATAACGAACTTGAAAAATTTTTCTGTCGGAAGAAATAATCTATAATGAAAGATGCATCTGACGGAAACCGGGTATGTTAATTAAAGAAACAGCATTTGAAATGAGCGATCGGTCTTCATTGCATGTGCCCCCGACAGTTTTTCTCCGGATCCGTTTATTTCAGATAATTTGCGAACAGCATCAAAGATACTTTTCATTTTTTAACTGAATTTGCCACAACGTTTTTTTTTTCTTCGCGAAATAAATTCCTTCCTACAAATTGTACAATGACAAATACCTGAAATAATCGGGTTAGCTGTAAAATGGCAATGCTAATACGAGTCCGCCATTCAGCCGTTTTTTCCCATGCTGGAGGAGATTAGGGTAATTTAACTTCAGCTTTCATCCCCCTTCGTCCCACCCCATTGTCTGGGGATAAAGTAAGCCACTTTGTAACATCACAAAGGGTTCTTTTTCCATACTTTGGAGTTGCACTCTCACGAATTTGAAAGTATCGAATTAATTGCCGCTTTTTTTTTTTTTTTCCTGTCGGTCTGCCGCGGATGAAAAGGTTTGGCGTCGCTTAAACTGCCATAATCCCACAAAACAGGATCTTGCCAGAGTGATTGATGAATTGAGGCATAAAAACCAATTGGAATAAATGCTTTTTTTCCTCTTTTGCGAATGACTCCTCCATCTGAGCCTCTAATCAAAAATTCAATCCCATCAGCCAATCGACGGTTAGGAGAAATGAAATGTGGATCTTTTTTTTTTTTTTTTTTTTCATGAAAAGCCCCCGAAAAAAAGGAATTTCTTTTCATTTGCAGAGGTATCGGAAAAATATTTTGCCGATTTTTCTTCGGGACAGTCGGAAATTCGTTAATGGAAAGCAATCTCGTAAAATGGCGAAACCTGCCACGAAACCCGTCTGAACTCTAATTTGTATGCCAGGAATCGTCTCGCCGGGGATTTCAGCCCGAATAGCTGCCTTCTTTGCACTCTCCGTCGGAAGGGGCCCCGCTATTTCATCCCCCGACAGCATCCACCATGGCATCGCACGCTCGCTTTACAATCCGTCACATACGCGAATCCAGGACAATAATGAGATTTTTCACTTTTTAATATTTTTCACCGCCGAAATTATGAAATTCTCAAAGTTTCCTTCGTTATCTCACCGTGCAACATAAGACAGTGCTTCAGCAGCGCCCTGCGAAATCGTAAAAATCGCAGTCTGCAGAGCAACTCGAAATTATCTCTCCCGATGCTAACGCGAAATCATTATGAATGACGCCGTCGCGAAATTAGTTTTTTCCCTTCGCCATTATCCGCATGAATATTGTAATTTTGCATTATTTTCACCTGGGGAAGAAACAGTCTTTCGGATCCCGGCATTACCTGCGACGCCCAAATATCTCGTGCAAGCCAACGGAGAAAAAAAGGCTTTCCGTTCTTTTGCCAATCAACCCCCGAGATCCGTTAATCGGATACTTAATGGCTTTCCCAGGCAAAAATCTTCCCGACGAACGTTTCCTTTTTCCCTTCGTTTCCTTCTTCAAAAAGAAATTCGATGATTTATTCTCGGATCGAAGAAGGAGTTTCAATTAAGAGAGCCCACCAATCTTTCACTGCGTTCGGAGCCGCCACGGTCTTCCCTCGTCCCGCGGGCTCCTTCGAAAATCCCTGCAGCTTTGATTTTTCCTTCATCCGGCTCCGACGCGGGCGAAAATCGGTGGATCAGACTGGAAAATTGGATTACTGTCAGCGATCTGAATCGATGAATATCACACTCCAGAATATGTTGACGCGCGTGTATTACCATAGGGGCAAAAGGAGTTCGCTCGGAGAACAAAATGTAAATAACGCGAGGATACGAAACCTGAGATCGAAATACCCTTCCGGGCGTTTCGAAGTTGTTTAAAAAGCCCAAAATATAATACTGTTATTAAATAACATTTTTTATCCATATAATCAGATATTGGAAAATGGTTGATCGATATCGGATACAACTGTTTTAAGCTATTCTGTACATTAAAGCTCCCGCATGTTACGGCGAACGCGAGTCTACGGTTAATCTTTCAGGTCGCGGCACCGTTTTCCCCCCCTTTTGCCGTGGGCAATCTAACCTTTTCAACGTTTGCGTCCTCACGACAGTGCAATCTACCGATTCGAGGCAGTTCCTTCGGGTCGGGAATGTTCTTTTCGCCGCGGCAAATCTCCCTCCCGTTACCGGGACGGCGAAAATTTGCTTTCCGAACATGCGGAAGATCATCAGGCGAACTTTTCTTGGTTTAATCCCCTAATTTAGAGGCCCACGAAACGTACGCCCCGATGCGGAGCACGCCCAGGCTCGAGAGAATCTCCTCAAAATTTACCCCCTTCCGATTTTCGAAACAAGAAAATTGCCCCGGAAATTTAAAGTTAAAGTTGATACCTCCTCTAAATGGTTTTCAGGCATATAATAAAATCGAGTCCCGTGCATTTTATGGCTGTCATCATCCGCCCCCGGCATCTGTTCCTTGTTAGGGAAAGACCGGCGGATTCCTCTCGCAAAAACGAGTCATCCGTTTGTATGCGGCTCTTTCCATTTTTTTTTTTTTTTTTTTTTTTTTTTTTTTTTTTTTTTTTATTTTCCTCTTCCGCAGTAATGCCGCTGTCGGACGAGCGATGCGCCCCGCCCTGTCGCTGATGCGAAGGTTCCCCGTTGCCGGCGACGGACGTTGAGAGCTCCTCGTATTCCGACTCAGCTCGGTCCGCACTTGAAGAGCTTGCGGCCGTTTTATTCGCGTGTACGGGAATGTTTTTCGTAAAATTACAACACGAGACCGGAGGGTTTTCCCGAAACACGCTCCGCAAGGGCTTCTGCTCGGAGGCAGAGGTTTATGTTTTTAAAATTCAGCAAAATTTTCCACGCTTAGAACGGGAAACACCTTAGTTTTCCTCCTTTTTTTTTTTTTTTTTTTTTTTTTAATGTATAAATGACAACGAACAAAAAAAGAAAAGCGAAAACTTTGCAACATTCGTGAGGAGGTATGAAATTTCGCAGCATCCGACTGTCGACATTTTTCATCTCATAAATACTAGCTTATGCACAATCTCGCTTCTTTATTTTCTTGTACCTCATATTTTACAATTAGCCAAGATCCCACCGTTCTTCAGTTCCACAAGTTTCTTTCCTAACCTCGTTTTCACCTAATTTTCTGCGATATTTTTTTTTTTTTTTTAAAGGGCAATTCATTGGAGTTTCGCAGTTTTGCAGTCGAGGAATTTCCCGGCTGTAGTGCCGTTAGTTAAATAGAAGCAACACTTTGGAAGCGGCTTTGGCCCGGGATAATTTCATAACTTCCAAAAACCTGGAGTTTTCACGCAATCTAATTATTAAACTCTTGTTTGAACTACCCTTGAAAATAACGATATTTACTTTCTTTGAATAAGACCAAAGTTTTCAGTCCTCCCCTGCGGCGGCGTCCTCTCTCCGAATGCCGTCCCGATTCGAAGCTCCTCGCTTTGCAGCGGGGCAATTCTGCCGATGTTTATTGGGATTTTCAATCTCCGTCCAAGATCGGCGGCACGGCGAAAAAATGTATCGCATTGCTCACGGGGATCAACCGGGCGGACAACGCTTCGGAAATGACAAATCGCCATGAAAGTGTTTGATCGCAAAGCCGACTTAAAGATAATTTCGGAAACTTGGGAGAAAAATTTACGGGAACTTTTCCGGCATTAATTACCGTTTTCTTAAAAATAAAAAAGTTTAACCGAGCAGGCACCTCGCCCTGCCCGAAGACCTTTTTTCCTATCACTTTTCATAATTTTCATTTTCCGGCGGGGTCGGCAGGTAAACTCCTCCTCGGCTAAACTTTTTCAAAAATTTTGTGATTTCGTTTATGCGATCCTCGGTTGAAAGACGAAAAAGAAAGAGAAAACGAGTCTGAAAAATAATTGGTGTACCTTGCTCTCGCACAGACCGCAGCTTCAAGTTACTCGAAAGTTCTCCCGAAGGCTGCCTTCACCCCTCCCGGAACTTCGAATCCTTTCCTGCAGCGGAGCACGAAGAATAACGATCGAAGTGTTAAAAGTCCGTGCTCATGCGTTTTTTTTTTTTAAACCGAGTTCGCTATATCCGAGTAATTTCATGAGCCAGAGCCTCCTTCACTCAGCTATAAAAAGCGGTCTCCGGGGATTTTAAATTGAAGTGTCTCAACACATGAAAAATCCTATTACTTAAATTTGCATTTTTCCACTCGGGCGTAGCCGCAGCAGCAAATCATCCCCTGCCTCTGGTGCAGTACCTTTAAACGTAATTAACCGATTTCAAAAGCGAAGGTAGCCTCGCGCATTATTATTGAATTCCGATATGCGGCTCGGAAGGAGAAACGAATATTTCGGAAAACCTAACCGGAGGTCCTGCCAGCACAATCGGGTTATTAAAATATTCATATTTTTTTTTCTTCTCCAGTTTTTAACTGCGGGTTTCTTTGGCCGGCGTAAGCCGGAATGCAGCAGATTCTAACATTCGCCGCGTGAAAAGATGCACGGAGATCCGCGGGACGGTTGGAATCTCTTCGGTGGAATTTCGACTTTTTCGCAAATCGGAATCGGATGAATAATTTGAATGAACTCGGGCAAAAACTCCCGGAGGAAATCTGCTGCTGCAGCGGCAGCGATTCAAAAAAACGGTATTTAAAAAATTTCTTACGCGGCGACATCCATACAAGAAATGTATTTGTCTTTGTCTCGGCACGCTCCGGGGCATCGAACTCCAATAATACTTGGATAATTTACGATCGTTTCGTTTCTTCTTCGGGGCAACACTTCCAGTGAGCGAACCTAAGCCAAAGGGTCAAATTTATCGCCTGCCGGAGGATCAATTCGGGGCGTGAGCGAGGCTTATGCGCCCGATGCCGATTAAATAAGCCGAAGCACAAATTTAAGGTTGAATCATTTCCCCGCTGAGCTCCAGAGCTGGGCCGGAGCGGCAGCTCCGGAGTCGCTAATTATGTTAAAATAATCCGAATTTATCATCCCGCCACCTTTTTGACTGCTGTTGGAAGCGCTGCCGATTGCAATTCTAAAAATTTTCCGGACCGCAGAATTTGCGTACGGGTAACGGAAACTCCATAAGGCTCCTAATTGGCTTTGGTTCTTGCGAGAATGAGGCGTCCGAAGGCAGAAAGTTAAACGAAGTGTGGCTTTTGGAGCGAGAATGGGTTAATAAAAGCGGTCGGTTGACGCCGCGGCAGATCGAGTCCGTTCTGTTGCCGTGTCATTTTTTCGTCAGGAAAGCCGAAAAAGCGTCGAAATTTTTAATATCGCACGCGAATTTTCGGGTTCCTTCAATTTTCCCACAAAAATCGTAGCCGCGGACGGATCCGATTCTCCGCAGTGGAAAAAAATAAAAAAAAAAAAAAGCCAAATTTTCAAGCTCGAAATTGGATTTCTTTTGGGGTTGGGATTTTAGTATTGAGACGGCCGGAATCGGGTGTCACAACGACTTTATTCTTTGGAATTAACTGCTCCTTGGGGAAGCAGGAACAGGATCTATCCGCCGTGGTCCGACCCGCAGGATCCACTCATTCCGCCCGGCGGAAGTGGAAAATGAAGATAGCGAAATGAGAACATTCGCAAAATAGGAACCGAAAAAACTCCCAGCGAAATTAAAATTCTCCTTGGATTCCGGACCATTAAAAGCAACATTTTTCAACAAGACTTTTACTTATTCCGTAGAATCTTGCAAGGGCCCCAAAACACCGAAGTATTTGATTGTGAACCTCCGCCGCGCAGAAATTTGCCACGGGCGGCCCCATTTTTCTAAAGCCAAATCCAACCTCCGGGATTTGAAACCGTCGAAAACCGTGATGTAAGTTTTGGAATCGAGGAAAAACGTTAACTTGGCGCAAGGCTATGGAAGCGAGAGAAGGCCAATACACTCGCTACTTTCCACGGAAAATGGGAAATTCTCCTGCCTTCCAAAATTCAAAAGCCGGGAATTTTCCGGAGCTGTTTAAATTAACAAAAATGCATTTTTTTCCTTCCTTATTTATTTGTTCGGCACACATGCGATGTTTGCGTTGAAGATCGCTCCGCATTCAAGAGTGAAATTTTCCAGTTTTTTCGTCGCCGGCAAAGACGAAGCTCCTTCAGAAAATTTTAACCATCTGATTCAGCTCGGAAAGGGCGAAAAAATCAATCCGAAGATTCGGTCCTGATCCTCATTTTCCTAGTCGGTAACTTAGCATTGAATTTGAAGAAATTTCAATATTCCAGAGGCGGAAAAGCAGTTTTCTTCGGATACTTGAAATATTTAAATCCGCATCCTTCCAGAATTATAAGGAATTTAATATTTAGGGAAAATTATATGCAAAACAAACGTGGAGGAAAGGATTTCCGGAAAACGCTAGCGGCAATGATGCGGCGACCCTTTTCGACCGAGAAAAATCAATTTTTTTTTTTTTTTATCCTTTAACCTTTCGGATGAGCATGGAACCAGTGCATTTTAGACCCCTAACTTCCCAGAAAGCAATCCTTACGCTGAAATTTTGCACCGCCCCTAACGTGAGGCTGTCGGGAGGCAAAGGGTAAGAAAAAACCCGGATGGATAAAACAAATTACATCGTCCTCGGGGGTTAGAGCCCTCAATTTCTTTCCAAAAAGAATCTCTGGAAAGTGATCTCATAAAAAAAATGGCAATTCAAATATATGTTTTATATACATATATATTTTTAAGAGGAAATATGGTCAATAAATTCAGTTTTTCTTCGTCTGAGACCTCTTAGGTACCCAGACGTGGGATAACCTTTTATGTCTCTGATTTCATTTTACGCATTTTATCTGCACAAATCCCTTTTTCCAATTTTCTCCACATTCACAGTCATTTTTCCAATGTTGAAATATTTTCATTTTCCGCCTACTTTCCAGCCACAATTTAATTCACGCTACGTTTAAAAAAGTTTTTTGCCTTTGCCCTGCACTTGAAACATGCTCCGACATGGCCGTTTCCCACCCTGCGAACTGTCCTTTTTTCATCAACCACCGACCGTCCAGAGCGCCGAATTTTTTCCTTACGTTTATACAAGGAATGTTTTTGACGCTGAATTACGTTAGTTCTTGCGAATTCTAAAGATCCAAACAATCAAAATATCTCGACTGCCGACTTTATTAATCAAAGAAGTCAAATTTTTCAGTGCATTTTTCCAATTTCCAACTTGAAATGCAGGGATGAAGGCGGCACACGGAGGATTTTTTTTTTTATCTTGCAGCAAATCCAACAACTTCAGATTGATGGAAAAGCGCCGGTCAAAAGAATGTTCCGAGAACATTTGTTTTCGCGCGCATCTAAGCAGTTAAGCGAAAAGAAATAACAAACTTGGGAGTTTTTCAATTTTCCGACTTGACACGATTTTACCTTAGGAAAAGGAAAAAGGAAAAGAACGGGAAGGAAGCTGCAATTGGGACAAATGGTGTAAGGGATAGAATGGGAAAGTAAATTTCTCGGGAAAGAAAATGATCGAAGGCCTGAAACATCCGGGACAATTTTTAAGGCTCGGAGCCTTTTCTCCCTTTCGTCGACCTCATTTCGTTCGTGTAAACCCAATACCTTGCCTTTAACTTATGAAACGTTTGAAATCGATCACGATAACTATTGCTTCAGCTTTCAGACATGAATATTCAGCCATTGCAGTTTGGGTAACAGTGAAATTTTACACTGCGAAAATCTAATTACGGAATGGTTCTTATAACTCGGTTATACGCAGTAATCGGATTGGGATGTTGTTCTTTCACAAAGAATCTCCTAACCTAACCAGCTCACAACATACTTCACCGCATTTTTTTTTTTTTTTTTTTTTTTTTTTTACACTCTGTAAACTTTTATTCCAAGCTCGTATCATTTTAAGTTGCGAAGCATTGCATTTACGTTTCGGGTAATTGCGATAATCGAACGTAAAGATTTCCCGGCCGTTTCTTTCTGCAGCTTCTCCACTCTGGTATCGCATCCCGAGACGGGACTGCATCGGCACTTGTCAATTACAACAGCAGAATTCTGCCGTCTCGAAAGGCTGGGAAAGGCCGGACCCTTGCGCTTTAAAGCGCGTCACGAAACCGGATTCCGCGTCTTTCTTGACTGCTGCGGCTCATGCATTATCCAAAGCATCAGGGATAATGAAAGATGCTAATTATTCTTGGGAAGGGCATTAATTACAGACAGTTTAATCTTAAGAAAATGGATCCCAAACATGTTTATAACGGTGTCGAAAAGTGTTTTCAGCACCATTACCAGAAGTTCAGGGCATTAATCTCAGTTGCCTCTCAACAAGCATATTCCCTTAATATTTTTCTTTCGCGGCCTCAACCTTATATTCCGAACTTCATCTTCAATTTGAATCCGAAAGCAGTTTCTCCTTTGTCAAGGATGGTATTAATCAAAAAGGATATAAATTCCCGAGTTGGGATGGATGTATTAAGTGATCTAAGTGAATTACACAATTCGAAGTATTTTAACAGCAAAGCCGGGAAGTTTTCGGGGCACATTCGAGTTAATGCTCGGGTTGGGATAAATCAGAGCACGCCAGTGGAAGAGGATGGCTCCACGTCGGGAAAATCAGCTTTAAGACGGGAGGGTTGACAAATGCCCGGGGCATCTTCCTTTATCCCCAGACTTTGGGAAAAAATCGCGGCATCAATCCACATAAACAAAGCGCAACTGTCACGAAGTTTGAAAAGCTCTTCCTTGATTAAACATAATCGACACGTTCCTCCCGGAGTGAGACACGATTTTCCACTCATCCGACTCTTTTCCCGGCAAGACCGAAAACGTTTTATCTTGCTGACACCGCTCAAAGCTGTGAATCTTCAGATGAGATGAGTCGTTTGATGTATTTGAACGAACGGGGATGGCTAGCGTTGCCGGTGACTAGTTTGAGGGGAAAAAAATCCCTTCCTGACGGGGGAAATTACTTTTCATCCGCTCCCCGCTATAATTAAGAGAATTTTTCCTCATTTCTCATCGGTTAATGGTCTTTGGTTTGTTAAAAATGGTCACGGACTTTATCTCTCATTTTCCATTTATCTAAGCCTTGCGACATGTAATTTTGCTTCCCAAAACTCGGTCGAGGTGATGTGAAAAATTATCGCAGATCGACGACAAAAGTGGAAAGGACTCGGGTTTTCCCGGCCACACACATCTCCTCAAGTTTGGAAATCCTTTGGGTTAACCGCATATCATCGGACCGTCCAAGTGCAGCACTGCCGAGCCTTCTGCAATATTTTCGAGGCAGGAAAAAAGGAGAGAAAAATCAGGGCGTTGCATGAAGGGCTTTCACACGTAGACCAGAGCGGTGCATGTGTTCAAAGGGTGAAAAACAAAAAAAAAATTGCAGTTTCGTTAAAAAGATTTAGCTGATTTCATAAAATGACGAAGAAGGAAAAGGAAGTTTTCATGGTTTTTAAAATCAAAACGTCAGCACCTATAAAGCGAGAAAGAGGCGGGAAAAGTTAAAAATTGCAGCGTTCAGCAGTCGCTGGCATTGTTGTAGCAAAAATCCATTAAAGCGATAAAACAAAATAAAATCTTTTTGCTCCCGCATTCCCTTTTCGACGACTTTTAAAAGCTTCTTCCGAAAAGCTCGACCACCTAAAAACTCATCAAAGGCGCGATTGTATTTTATTGGTGTGCACGCACCCCCCCCGGGTGCACTTCGTCCCGCGGGCTTTTTCCGGATGAGATCGCAGCGACAGCTTTGATTAAGGTATCGTGCTTCGGAAAAAAAGCCTCTACCTGCATTTTGATACGAAAACATGGATAAGAAGCGACATCTTATAACAGATGACGTTAATTTGAAGTACATCTCGACAGGAAATTGTTCTGCACAAACTCTGGGCGATTCGCGAGTAAAGCATTATTGGTTTTTACCCGAAAGTGAAAATTCCTTGAATTTTCCGAAACGTTTAATAAGCCCTGGGGAAGTTTCGAAGCGGTTTTGGGCCTCCGACCGCTTTTTGCTTCGGGTTGTTTTTAAGGGCGAGGTTTTGTTTCGAGTTTTCTTGGCGAGAGAGTACGCGTTTCGGCTGCAGTTCCGCAAAAAAGGAACGGTTTATACGAGATCTCAATCCGGTCCCTTAAACAGTGCCTTCGAACGTGTTTCGCACAGAGTGGACACCGAGGTAGGTCGAACCGCATTTGCCCATCGATTCACACTCAATATTTCGATAGCTACAGAGATGCTGCGGATTGCCATGGCAATGAATTTCCCTCACGCGGACGGATTTGTTTTCGCATGGAACACATTCCGTTTTAAAGGCAAACATCAGTTTCCGTGGAGAACCTTCCCTTCTTTACCGTGCCAAACTGACAAGTGGCAGAAAGTAATTTTTAAATATTAAAATATTTATTTTCTTTCCTGTAAAGTATACGCTGCGAAGTAAGAGACGCCGTCTTTTTTATTCCTCTCCAATGTTTGCTTGCTTACGGTGTGTTTGAATATTTGCAAAAGAGGAAGGCGAAATCACTTTAGGTGAAAGCTCTCGAAGGCTTCAACCGTGAGAGTAAAAATACTGTGAGCGTCTTTAACATATTCCGTATTTTTCTTTCTCCCGCGGTCTTGATCCGATTGCTGGAACGGGAAAATGCTTCGCGAATCAATATTTCATAGAAGCTCCGCGTATTGCAAGGATTTGTTAACAATCAACTTAAACCTTGGGCGACAGGATTTGTTTTTCCGCAATCGAAGAGTCTGTCCCAAAAAAAAACAGATTCATTTCGAAAAGTCTTAATTTCGTGGCTCGGACTTCTCTGCCATAATTTCCCCCAGCGGCGTACCGGATGCGGAAGTTTTCCAAGATCTGGAAAACTGCATCCTTTTTTTTTTTTTAATAAACTAAAACAAAAAGATTAAATTTGCCGATTGGAAGCTCCTTTGCGTGAAATGAACTGAAATTTCCCGTCAGTATAAGCTTCTTTCGTCATATGCTCTGCGAGTTGCTCGGGAATATTGCTCGATGCCGCGACAGCAGCAAGATCAGTCGAAGGCCTGATACTCCGAACCACTCAAACGAAACCCGATTTCCTTTTCAGTTTCCCCGGATATAATAGACGAAGAAACTAGTTCAGACGTCACCGTCCGAGAGGGAGAAAACGCCACTCTGTCGTGTCGAGCAAAGGGTCATCCAGTGCCTAGAATCACCTGGAGAAGGGAGGACGGAGAGCACTTGGAAATCCGCTCCGGGCCGAGGGAGGTTCACAAAGGTGAGCTTTTTTCTCCAGCCATTAAAATACAAATTCCCATCGGAAATTAACATTATCATGCATTTCCCTGAACTTAGTTTTAATCCCGAATTTCATCAGGTGAACGACTGACGGATAAAAAGGGAAGAGAGTGATTTATTGCCCTATGCAACGTCCTTCGGGAAATTTATTCCGTCTCCAGGCCGTATCCCGAAAAAGCAACAACCGAAGCTCTTTAGCGGGGCTCAAAAATGATGACGGCGGGAATCGGTTTCGATTCTCCAAAAAAATCTCTCCCGCTTCGCAAAACGATCGATTTCCGGAGGTTCTCCCACAGCCATTAAGGCACTTTCGATCTGGTGCGGATCGTAGCGAAAAACCTCGTTTTTCGGGTTGTCGAGGTACATTTAATCTATTCGGCCGGCGGATTAATACAGATAAATATCAAATAAAGCGTCAAAAACAACTTGGACGCGGAAATGCAGGAGAAAAGTTTAATTTTTCCAATGATGAAACCCAGCGATTGCATCCCCCGAGGAAAGTAAAATTTCAGTCGACATTATGGGGTTGGCAAAAGCGAATTTTTTTTTCCAATGTAATTTAAGGGGACAACTGCGCCTGCAGCAATGTACAGTTACTAAAGGAACGTTAACGAAACTTTAAGAAAGTTTTCGGGTAATTTATATAATTGTTAATTGTAGTTTGTTTCAAGATTTATACAGCGAAAGCCCCGGATTTATTTCCCTGCCCCTCGCTTCGAGCAGAGATTTAGGTTTAAATCTCCTGCGACTGTATCAGTCATTCGATTTGCTGTGGTTCCGTTTAATTCCTGCACCGGAAAAGTGGCAGGAATAAAAGGGAGAAAAGGGAAGACTGTCTTCCCTTAAAAAAAAAAAAAATTCAACTGATGATCTTTCCAAAGCGAGTCGCATCATTAATATATTGTTAAACGCGACCCTATCACGGTATCATCAAAACGGGCACGGGAGCAGAAATGAAATTTTTAAATAATGAACACATCCGAAGCATTTTTCCCGCTGGAAAATTCCGGGATTTCGACGAACGCTGTTCGGCAAAAGCGATGAGCAGAAATAAAAATTTATTCTTTCCGAGATCCGCGAAAATTTCCAGATACAAAAAAAAGAAAAAAATAAAGACAAAGCCGCCTCTGATTTTGCCATCATTTAAAAATTACAAGTTATTTCGATCCTGGAAATTTTTGAATTGAACCCCCACAAATGGGCAATGTGTTAGTTAAATGTTTCCCGTTAAAAACCAAAAATAAGCTTTTCCAAGCCCCGTGTAAATGTTTCCCATCACTGCGGGACATCAAAAGGACCTGCTGACGCTTTCATATCAAATTGTATTACGTTTTTTTTTTTTTTTTTTAAGGTATCGATTTCTCATCCACAACTCGATCCTCTTCCATGCAGAAAAATATAAAAAAAAAAAAAAAATGGGCGGCACATTAAATTATTTTACCTTTTAGCAACGCTGCAAACCCGCGTTCGTCAACCTGATTGCGTACAGCAGTGCCTTGTTCCGCACGAAAAGCATGTCGTGATTCGGACAGTTCGGATCTGTTTGCCATTTGCCGGTTTGTAACCGGACACACGCGTGCCCCGACCGAAATCCTGTGAATTGGAAATTTGAAGAAAATGAAAGGAGAAGGAAATGGAATCTTAAAAAATTAATTCCAACAAGAAATAAGCAAACCGACGCGGCTTTTACTCAAAGTTCAGTATGAATATTTAAGCATTTCAAAATACCGAAAGCTTGTTCTCAAAACGACCGCTTTGCTTGTCAAAAACCCTCGGCCGGAGAAAAAAAAAATAGAAAAATAAAAATTAAACTGCATTTAAACCAACCGTCCAGATGAGCTTGTTTTAACGATTCCAACGATGGGTTTTTCACGTCGAAAGTGCATCGCTTTGCATCGCATTTTGCGGCGAGCGACAGCAGACGGGAAAATTCAACTCAAACCCCATTTTGGGTAAGGAGCTTCTGCACCTGAAGGTTCGCGGTCCGCTCCTTCCGCGGCCTTCCTCGCGCTCAGCAACCTCCAAACGATGAATAGAATTTCTCGACTTTGCGCTTTTCCATTTTCTCCTCTTTATCGTTCCCCGGCTGATTGTTCTGGGTGGCTGATTCCTTCTGTAAGTCAAAAAATAAAATTTTACACCAAAAGCAACGCCGATTCGAGAAAATTCGCCTTCTCAACAAGTTCGATTCGCTTTGCCGGACCCCGGGGAAAAATTCATAAACCTTCCGTTGAAAACGGATGGCAGAGGTTGCTTCCCGCAATCCGAACCAATAAACGATTATTTTGCATTTAATTCCGGTTACGGCTTTTTTATTTTCGAGAAGGATTATTTTACTCCGATCTTTATCGCTCTTTTTTTTCAGTTGATACTTATTTGGGAGACACGGTTAACTTTCAGAAAGCAAGCAGAAGTCAAATGGGAGCTTACTTGTGCATAGCCTCGAACGACGTGCCGCCAGCGGTTAGCAAGAGGGTTATCCTGAACGTTAACTGTAAGCAAAATCCTCCCTTTTCCCAAGAGAGCTGATCAAAAGTGAAAAATAATCGCGATGACGGTTCCAATTTCGTCTTTTCAGTTGCGCCTTCCATTAAAATTCCGAATCAGCTTTTGGGAGCCCCACTTGGCACCGACGTCCTGCTGGAGTGCCACGTCGAAGCTTTTCCAAACACTATTAATTACTGGATGAAAAACAGAGGAGAAATGCTGCTAAACGGGTAAGCATCGCAAATGCGAAAATCTTCAGTGATTTGCCCTTACACAATTTTCAATGGCGAATTGCTTTTTAACAAAAATTCTTTTAGGCCGAGTCGGGAAACCGCAAAATGAGATTCTCTCTCTCTCTATTGTTGTACTAAGTCATTTTTCGTGCAGCGACGAAGCATCTGAAAAAGCCGTCGACGCTTTGACATTGCCAAAGAATTAACTTTCTTCTGCTGTCGGTTGAAAGTCACAGATCGCGAAACCCGAAGCCCTAATCCTTATTTAAGCTGCGGCATGAATGTGTGCAAAATTAAATCGGCGAATTATTGATGCTGTATTATCTCATAATCTCTGATTCAAACGATGTATAACACTGACCGTTGTATTTTTGAAAAAGTGGAAAAGGTGAAAAGCGCAGCATACGCTTATTATGTCTAGAATATTCGTTGGTTTGAGAGGCAAAATCGAATCTCAGCGAAAAGTATTGCAATTACCTCTGCGCCGAAAACAAAAAATCTTCACGCCATTCCTTTGTAAGCGTTATATATTTGGTCAGATGACAAAATTCGGTAGCAATACGAATTCCAGCCGTTAGTCGTACGACGCCGCGACTCTCATTTTCACGGAGACCGTTACGCATCGAGTCAAATATGGCGCGGAGATTAATCAATTTTTGCAACAGACGCAATATGTCAGCCTAAATGTTTTGATTTCTGAAGCTTTTGTAATGTACATCAAATTTTCCAAATATCCCCTTTCAATTATGCAACGACAATAAATGAAAGTTGTTTAGTTGCACAAATAAACCGTTGAAATGCATCGCTAACTCATTTCAAGAGTCGAAAATGGAATTTTTGTTATTTAAAAAAAAAAAAAAAAAAAAATTTAGATTCACAAGTACTTTGATCAGAGGAAGGTTACCGCCTCCCCGAACTCCAAAGTCAATTATCCGATGCAGATTATTTTTCAGCTTTTCGTTAATGTTCGTTATCAATAAATGTTTTTGATCGGTTAATTTATCACATCAACAAAATTTATTAAATTCAATATTTTGTTGTTCGTAATATTAATTCCTGTTCGTACGTTGGCAGTACGTTTTGAGATTTTTTATTTATTCGATGTTGGCAGCGCGGAGATTAGAGCTGCGGACTATTCGATCACAGCCTCGTTCATCCCTTTCTAGGTTTCGTGGTGGATTCCTCTGATTACTTTTTACCCGCAAACAAAACTCGGGCGCTTCCTCTATCAGAAAGCCGCGGCGTTTTTTCTGTTTGGCAAACTCAGATCTTTTGTTTGCCTGCTCGCAATTTGTTTCTCAGGTTTTTTTTTCTTTTTTTTTTTTTTTTTACCTGCGAAAATTCCCGGGCCGTGGAATCCCAACGTTTTTCATTAATATTCCACAATCAGGAGTCTGAATTTGCTTTTAACGCCGGCAAAAACGATCGTAATTGAGACTCTGATCCCAAGACTTAATCTCGTTAAGGGAACGTCAGGAATCGACTCCTGGATGAAAATTAGTGGAATTTTCAATGGATGCGATCCTCGAATTCTCTGCAGGAACATCATTCCCGCTTATTGGAGATTGGAAATTGCTCGGATTAAATCCTTTCGGATCATTCGTGTCATTTCTTCTCCGACGCGTTAGACTCGGGGCTGAAGCAAAATCCCTTTCCTCTGTATTTTGCCGCTAGATAAATTGGGCAACAAAGTAACAGTCAGACGGTGTAACAGAAAGCACTTCACCGGGCGGATTTCCAGGCTCGAAATGTACAGTCGGGCTGCACGCTTTACGCTGGCGCGTACATTTTGCGACAGTTCTCTCTTAGAATGAACCTTTTTTTTTTTTTTCTTTTCCGGAAGATTGAAATTAATTTCGGGGACGGTTGTTTTGAAAGGGAAAAGTGCCTCTGACGGCGTTCAGATAAGGAAGCCTTTCCGTATTGTTGGGCCCTAAGACGCTCTTGTAATGTTCTCGAGCGACAGCAAATAAAACCTTATTTTTTAACAGAATGGGTGCACATTTAATTTTTTACTTCTCAAATTAATTACAATTAATTTCGCAAAGCGAAATTAAGCATCGAAACACAATTGTTATGCGCATAAATATGAAAACCGAAGCAAAAACATTATTTTGGGAAAATTTCTCATTTTCCCAAAATTCCGCAATTTTATTTAAAATTTTGAGCTATTTTATATTCACTTTACCCAAATTATAAGCACGTTTATGAGTTTATTTAATTTTCATTATCATATGCTATTATACTGTAATGTAATATAATTTTATGAATTTATTTATTTATTTTTTTGCTAAAGGTGATTTTTATCTGTGATAAATTTTATAATTTCAATATTATTTACTGTTATTGTTTTCGTACTTTTTATTTTTTACGGTTAATAACGAAAAGTCGCACATTTTTCATAAAACAGTATCAATTTTGGTAAAGTTGCGAAGAGGTTAAGCGGACAGTTTCAGAGTGGTTTTAGTGTTTATTTCACAAAATAATTTTAATTTTTATAGCAAAAAATACGTTATAGAAGAGGAAAGAAATTCGTACAAGGTCCACCTAAAGCTGACCATCGTGGATTTCAGCAAAACCGATCTTGGAACTTATATGTGCGCCTCGTCCAATTCCTTAGGGCGAGCCGATGGAACAATAAGGCTTTATGGTAAGCCTTTCATGTATTGTGAAAACAATTTTCGTTAACGCCGAGCTATGAAGAAGCTCACTTTTTATTTATTTTTTTATTTTTATATTCTTTGCGAATCATGTAGAGCGAAGCGCAGGAACGGCCCCCTAAATGTGTTTCCAGTCATTTGTTGCGATCCTTTAAATTTATTTCGCCCAAAATTTTCGATTTCACCCGCTGCCGTTTCCTTTTGAAAAAAAAAAAAAAAATTCAAAAGGGTTGTGTCGACACCGAAATCCATACTGGAATTGTTCATGCAACAGTTAGCATCGATTTTAATTTAAATTATTTGAATAAATATAAAAGCTTTTTGTCGGTTCGTTTAATAAAATCCAGTTTGACATCAATTCCTTTTTAAATGTAAATTGGAGATTATCCCGAAGATTTCCCTTTCCTCCCATTGTTCTTCCGAATTAAAGAATTGCCCGAGCCTCCGGGAGACGAAAATCCGATATTTTCTTCGGTTGAAAAAATGGCGCCGATTGTCAGGAAAGAGCATTTTGAGGATGGAAAAAAAAAAAAAGAAAACGACAGGACACGACAAAAAGTCTGATTCTGAGCGTTAATTAAAACTTTTTTTTTTTTTTTTCAAAATCCAAGATTCGGAATCGCCGCAAGGGCAGAATCATCCCCCAGTCCGACAATTTTCGGGGGGGGGGGGTGAGGAAAAAAAAAGGGAAAAACCAATTGATTTTGAATTCGATCTGACACCGTCCAAGTGCGCTTCTCCAGGACGTGGGGGGAGGGCCGGGGGTGTAATTTTTCCGGTGGCGAACCCGAACCGTCTCGGGTAAAATTTTCCTCCGCCTCCCAACAGCGGGCTCCCGACTTTTAAGCAAGGGAAAAAAAAAAGGGAAATTAACGACGCAACGTCCGGGAGCCGAAGGCGCCGCGGACGGAAGTTAAAACACAGAGTCCCGCGAGTAATTTCGGGGGAGGGGGTGGAAATTACGCCGCCCTGCACGGAACAGGGAAGGTTTTTGTTCTTGCGCTAAATGAATTATGAACTGGAGAAGCTGGAAGAGAATAAACGAGAGAATTTCAAAGAATAAAGTCCAGGAAATGTTTTAATTAGATAGGTTGAGACCTTTAACTTCATTAAGAGCGGCCCTCGCCGTACACCCGATTTCAAAACTCTGTCGCTTTGCAGCAAATCCTTTCTTTCCTCCATTATCCCCGCCATAAATCCCCTCGTTTTGCGATGGACCTGGTCGGATTATGGGTCGAATATTTTTCCTTTTTTCTTTTTTTCTTTTTTTTTTTTTTTTCTCTTTGAACAGAAATTAAGGTTCCTACGAAACCTCCGACGACGACCACGGAGACCACCGCGATGTCGCAAAGTAAGTTGCTTTTAAAACGTCAAGAATCACCGCCGCTTCTCCACGGTATTAATGGTTAAGCGATCCTCCGATCATTTGGATTGGCAGATGCTAATGGTGAAATTTTTTGTTGCAGCCACGGATGCAACATCACAGAAAACGGTTGAAACCGATAAGAAATTCGCCTTTTTTCCCACCACGTCAGGTAAGGATTCCTCTCGTGTTCCGGTGTGCGCGTCGCGCGCGCGCGTGTGTGTGTGTGTGTGTGTGTGCTTCCGGTGGAAAAATGAAAAAATTACGCTCCGAAGCGACGCTAGGAGATGCGATCGGGCGAATCGCGGTTCGGCGGCCGAACCGGGAGACCGCACGCGGACCAGACCTGTGTGCCAGATGCGGGAAATCCGTCGAAACTCTTCGCTCTCTTCCGCAGGCACGTACATCGAAGGGAACTATTTCCGGGAGGGCGAGGGGATAACGACGTTAGGAAAAGTTTGACGTTTGAGAAAAGTTGAGGAAGAGTCGGATTCTTCTCGTAAATGATTTAACATTTTGAAAGTTAAAAACCTAAGTGAAACGGGCAAATTCCTTCATCGTCAATTTTTCAAATGCTATTCATTACCGTCGATCCGCGGCGAGCTTCACCTCCCGAGTTCGGATCTCGGGTATCCGGGGGCGGAAGCCGCCCTTCGCCGAGAGCCAAAAGGAATTCCGGGAGCTTCCGCCATAAGCCGGTTTCGGAGGAATCCGACCTGCAAAAAGGTTAAGCTTTCACCGAGGCACACGTGAATAACTTTCGGAATGCGGACAATGTTTAATTTTCGCGTGCAGGGCATTCGGATCGGAATCACGCGTGGAACGTGCGCAACCTCAACCTCTTCAGATTTTCCCGGCCCACTTCTAAAAATCTCCGGGATTTTAATATCTCCGATCCGCAAAATGCAAGAAGCGGTCGACCGGAACCCTCGAAAAGCCCTTTCGGAGGTTTTGGCGCTTCCGGAAAACGTCGAACGGCGACAATTTGGACGGTGAATTAAACGAAAAACGGCGATCGCGACGGCCGCCATTAAAAGAGCAAAGCGACAGTGCGCATGCGTGCACCGTCAGGATATAAATACGAGTTCCACGCCGCGGCGAGCGAAGTTGCCGATCGGGAGTGCTCCGCACCAAGCGCGTTCGATGCGCACGGGTCAGAATGGATGTTTTCTCCTTCGGTCCGATCCTGATATTTCGGATCAAGGCAGCAGCCTCGCGCTGCTGAGAAACAATGCGTAAATCGAAGCTGAACTTAATGTTTTTGCACGTTATTTGTTTTATGCAACCGAAGTTTTGATCTTTTTTTGATCTATTCGCAGGATGGAGGAAGACGAGAACGGTTAAGATTGATTCTACGTTTGTTTCCTCTTAAATTCCCTGCGCTGAAAAATTTCTGTCCGTTCAACTATGCGATTTGTACAAGGTGTCAAAACGCCTGCAGCAGTTTGATTTGTTTCTGTGTATTTCAGCTCCTCTGGAGTCTGTGAAGGCGGAATCTCCCATAGGAAGAAGCTCGACGCTGGACAGGGAACCGAACCTTGGGAAAGTATCATCGGGAGGTGCTTCCGCATGCTTCCCAAAGAGCCGCTTCGTCTTGGTGATTCCGCATATTTTTCTGTTGTGTTTGAATTCCGCGTTTCAGACTGCGATAGTGATGAGATGACATTTTTTTTTTTTTTTTTTTTTTTTTGCATTGAAAAATAAAAATTGTTGTGAAAAAGAGTTTTAACATTTAATAAAAAGCTCATGAAACAATGTTAAAATTAAATAAAGTGAAATAATGTGTTTTAGTAAAATATTTTCAATTTTTCTCTTTTTTTTTTTTTTTTTCTGGCGCTCTTCTCATTCTTCAAACTTTTCTTCCCAGGTTAATCGTCGGTTTGGAAAACTCGCTTGATAAATCCTCGTCTTAAATGCGAGGAATTTTCCGGTTACTTCGACGTCGAAAAAGTTTCGTCGATGAGCCTTTTCACAACTGAAAAGTTTAAATATCATTTTCGCAACCGTGATCCAACATTCCTGCGGCGAGGGCTCCCACGATTTTGGAAAATTCTGGTGGACCGACCGTGCTACGCTTTCGGCGCGGACCCGGGAACGATTTTCGTGAAACGACGGCCGTGAGGAGACGGAACAGGATCCGAGCCTTGGTTCGCTTTGCCCTTTCATTCGACAGCAACGGCAACTGGGAGAGAAGCTTTTGCATCCGAGAGGGGCGAAATGTTGCCCGCTCCAGGCACTGTCAAAATTGTTGAAGGGATTAAAATTACGACGGACGAATGAAAAAAGCTCAAAAGTTTTACTGAAAAAATAAATTATTACCATGTCACTTTCCATAAGGCGATATAGTTTTAACATCATTAAAAGTTTGCTCATCAATAATATACTGTCGGAAGTATTTACGCTAAAAGGGGTGAAAACTTCGCCGAAATCTATACACATGCACGAACGGCCATGCTTTCGGTATCAAAATATAACCGTGGAAGTTCGTATGAGAAATTTGGTCCGTCAATTCACTTCGAAGTGTAACCGAAAAATTTTAAGATTCAAAATTTGACCATATATCTCGAGGATAAATATGGTTTCTTTACGGCACAATATAAGAAACTTTTGAAGTTCAGCAGGAGCATGCTGCACGCGGTATAGAAATGGGTGCGGAAACTCTGGCTTTTACACAAGCTCTGAGTACTCAGTTTGTAGGCACAAAAGTTATGATCGAAATATTTTTTTTTTCGTCAAAATATGAAATAAATGAAACTTGATTATGCGTGTTATTGCTTTATTGACCTTCCTACCTGTTTGTATAAAGCGTTTACTTTGATAATAAACCTCGAATGCTTTTCAAAATGCAATGTTTTGTTCTGAACCGACGAAGAGATAAGAAAAAACGATAATAACGTAAAGCAAGTCGGTAAAAAATTAGGAAATTTTGCAAATTTTCCGAGTCTAGAGATGATCTCTGTATTTATTATCTGACTGTGTCAGCCACAATTCAGAAATGACTTCGTTCATGCCGTATTTTCGTGATAATTTGAAATTCAATTCTCCACATTATGTAAATTCATTTCTGTTTAGAATGACGAATGTGATACCCGCATTTATAAACGAATATGGAAGAGCCTTTCGAGCAATTGCGCGAAGGTCCTCGAAAGAATTGTTCAATAATCTCTTGATATATATTTTGTAATGCGTACAACATCGAACATGACACAAGCAACTTTATCATATTGTTGCAAAGAAGATCATTTCGCCTGTCTTTTAAAACAGGCGAGTGTATCTTATTTTATTTATTTCTTCCATGTTTGACATTTTAATTTTACGTTTAAATAATTTTCAAATTTTTTAATGGAAATTTAAATTTCCATTCACGACCGCTTTTGAATATTCGACATTTTAAAAATAGTACAGGCCGTCAAATACGAGGAGCTCCACCTTCATTCCCGACATGAAATTACCGCGATCCCTTTCCATTTCGCTGTTTTGCTGCGTTACAGTTGAACGCTGCAGCCGATGCCTTAAATTTCCGTCACGTTTCTTCATTTCGGCAACAGAGGCAAGAGCAAAGGATCGCCCCGATCTTTGATCTTGTGCACTACGATCTCCTTCCACGTGTATCCTTGGTCCGCGTTGGGTGCTGGCGAGGGTTGAAACTCAAATTTGGGTCTCCCTTTTTCATAAAAACATTCCATCCGACACCCGAGTTTTCCATCCTTTCTCAAAAATGAACGGCTTTACCGCACCTTTGAATCGGATGGAAACGATGAAAAGGCTTTTATGTATTTTAATGTGGCAAGTTTTTCGAAAGGAATTTATCAATAATCCGAAAGTTTTTAACGATTGCACAGGTTAAAAGTGGGAAATTTCTCGTAAATCGACAATTTAAATACATTTTATGACATTTTACTTTCCCATCCGTGTACAAATGCGATTCTTATGCTGTCCGCATTAAGCCCGTTAATTTTTTAACGTCCTGAACAATTTACATTATCACATTATTTACCTGCCTGATCCTTGCTCAGGCAATTCAATTGCAATAAACAAATAAAAAAATAAAATTCCCAGCTACGCAATATGACGACAAGCCTTATTTAAAATGTAATTTCCATCGCATCTTTTATTGAGGCAAACACCTAGGAAAATTTTTCTCAAATTTAAAAATTAGCAACGAATACCGATTTAGTACACTCGCTTTTTCATTGCTGCAGGTGAGCAACTGTCTACATATGTTAAAAATACATAAGGTTTACATATATGTACCACAAGAAAAATTGAGTCATCAGATACATCTGTTATAAGGTAAATAAGTTAAATTTATAATCAGGCAAAAAAAACCAAACAGAATAATAAATTCGAATTTTTACAAATGCCTAATAAAACTTATTCACGACTGCTACTGAATTAGTAATAACTATATTTGAGATACGTAATTTTAGATTCTTCGGTCGTAAATATTTTTTATTTTGGACAGAAACATGCAAAAATGAGCGATCACTTACGGCAGAACTGTTGGTGAACATGTGATCGAAAGTTAAAGCTTGCCCTTAGGAAGAAACAAGTGTAATTTTCTGCCTCGTTTTCAATATATTCTTAAAATGACCTGCAGATTACAAGATACTGTCCTGATGTCCTCCCAATCGAATCTGTCACAGAAGGAGCATAAATTTTATCTGCCGAATGAGAATACAGATGCCTGCAGCGCAGCAGCGGAAACAAAATTCACAAACGTTAACTTCGAATTACGCGACGAATGTTTTAAAAGTAAAGAAGTCAATTACACAAAAATATAGTAACGCGTATGTTTTTAGTCGATTGGGAAACGGTCAGCACCGGCGATCCGATAGTCTCCTTTAGGGTGCCAAACATGAGCAACGAGGACGATAAGTATATCAGAGGACCACACTTGAAGGAAGAGGTGCCCGACTGTTCCTTTGCCGAATACTTCGTTCCGCTGATGCAATCTCACCCGAAGAACAACATCATTCAGGTGAATTCGGCTGCAGAAAGATCGTGCTTGGGTTTTGACGCGTGCACTCACTTCGGGTCGTGACTTGCAGGTAGATGGGTTAACGGATCACGCGGAAACTTCCGCGGAAGTCCTGTCCAAGAGCCTGAGGGCCAGCGAAGGTTACCGAAGGTTGGGTCTGCTGCAGGATGACCTGTTTTGCTTCGTGAGCAGAAACAGCAGCGAGTCTTTTGCCGCCGCGCTTGGTGTTATGTTTTTCGGGGGTGTTCTGGCTCCCCTGGATCCGGAATGGAAAACGAGTGGGTATCGCCCGACCGCAGCACCGCAGCGCATTGCGAGGAATTGTCCAACAATGTGCACCGAGCATTATTTCTATAGCTAAATCCTTTTTCCGCCCGGATTTGTATATTTCAGGGGAAATGAAGCACATGTTTGAAAACGTGTTAAACCCCGCGGTTGTAATATGCGAGGAACACGCGCTAGATAAAGTGGTCGACGCCTTGGATAAGATAAAAAGTTCCAGCAAAATCATCGTGCTGGCGAAGAGTCAGGTACGGCGGATCATTTATCTGGGCGTTTTTGTGTACCCTCGGCGAATATGCTTAAGTTTTATGTTTGTTTATGCAAGAACGTCAGAAAACCGCACATCGCGTTTGAAGATCTCCTGTCGGAAAATTTGGACGTCGAGAATTATAAACCGCGGCCCGTGTCGTCGCCCTCCACGAAAATAGCACTCGTCATACCAACCAGCGGAACCACGGGACTGCCAAAGGGCGTCACCGTCACCCATCGGAACCTAATTTTCCAAATCCTCTCATTTAAGTAAGTTCCCCTTTTCCAGGACGCAACTCCTCCGTCAGCGTCTGCGAAATTCATTCTGACTGATCCTTTCCAGGCACACGCAACTGGAATACACCTACAGAAGCGTTTTGTTGCTCTCTCACTTCTTCTGGGTCACTTGCTTCATCATACTTAAAATTTCGCTGGCAACCGGAATGAAAAGGATTTACCTCACCGAAGTAACACCGACCAACATTTTAAAGGCCATCCGAAAGCACAAGGTACCCCCAACTGCCATTCCAGTTGGTGCTCTGGTTTCGTGCAGGGCAAACTGAAAAACTGAGTTTTTCCTCCGCAGCCAGAATGGACCCTCATCAGTCCTCCGCTGTTCATGAAACTGCTGAAACAGCGCGATTTCGACGAATCCGACTTTTCCTGCTTCAAACTCATAATATTTGCCGGCACTCCGGTCATTCAGTCGGCGCTGGACCTGATAAAGGTGAAAAAAAAAAAAAATAATAATAAAATAAAATAAAGTGAAATTCACTCGGATTTTCCGCAATTTTTCCGTGACGGTTATTAATACCTGCAGGGCATTTGGAACAACAGTTTGCCGCTGATCAACTACTACGGCACATCCGAAACAACGGGCATAATCTTCAGAAGCGACATCGGCGTCGACGTTCTCTCCGGAGGCAACCTTGCCTTCGAGATCATGGCGAAGGTAAGGAGACCGCCGACGGCGTAAAACTCGCATGAGAACAAAGTCGAAACTTACAGATTGTCGTTTTTGTAAAGGTTGTCGATACGACAACGGGAAAGGCTCTTGGACCGAACGAGAGAGGAGAAATCATGGTGAAGAGCCCGACATTGATGAAGGGATACCTAGGAAACGAAGAGGCGACCAGAGAGGCCTTAACCGACGGCTGGTTTCGCACCGGAGATTTGGGTTACTACGATGAGAGCGGGAAATTGCACATAGTGGACAGGATTAAGGAAATAATCAAGATTTTCAACCGACAGGTCAGACCCCGGGCATATGCGGAATTCGCACTTGCTTCGAACGAATACCATAAGTGATCTCTTGTTTAAAGATTTCGCCGTCAGAAATAGAGGGAACCTTGGTGAAGATTCCCGGTGTCCAGGATGCTGCCGTCGTGGGAATGCTCCCGGAGACGGAAGACTCATATTTGGTAGGTTTGATCGTTAAGGAAAAAGAATCAGACGTCAGCGAAGAGATCATCAAAAGTTACCTGAAAGGTAAAAATAACAATTTTTCTGAGGCAATGAATTTAAAGATCAAATCATTGTAGCTTTGATCCTTTTTTTTTTTTTTTCGCGTAGCTCTTAGGTAATAATAAATTTAATTGTTTTCTCCCTGCCAGAAAACTTAGCTGACTACAAGCAGCTGAAGGTGGTGAAGTTTGTGGAAAAAATTCCACGCGCATCGACAGGAAAGATGAAGAGAAAAGAAATTAAGGATCTGGCAAATTTTCTCGTCGCGTGAAGGCCTCACTTACATACAACAAACAAAAATACATTAAGTTTACATCGTGTATGCTATCAATACAATAATCACAAAGTATACAAAAATCGTTTAATTTCGGTTTTAATCCCGCCGCTTACCTTCGCCGAAGCAAATATACCATTCGTAACTGTGTAATAAATTACATATTATATGGCTAAAAACCGAATCATTTTCATAAAATTATATAAAATAAAAACGAAAAGCATGGGAAACCAAACGCACAACTTCAGGCATTATTTTCACGGCAAACAAGATAACGAATTACACAACGCAACAGTAGCGGTTGACGGACGCCGCACACCCCGCAGCTTGACCAGAAATAGAGATACGGAAACCGGAGAAAGGGACAGAAGCCTGGTCAGAGACCAGTACACGAACAACCGCGGAATACACGGAAAGAAAACTCACACGAGTGGCCGGTGAGGGGGGAAAATGCGCAAGTTTTATTACCTCTCTCAGTCCACACAAAGACAGTCATCCGAGGGAGACACGAAGGGAAGAAGGACCGGCAAGACAACGCACCAGGAACGCTCGTCCTGCGAGACAAACCCAAAACGGACGCACTCCCCGACGCAACATCACCCCCGGACCGTCTTCGAAAATGTCCTGACCCGGTACGTGCACCGCGGACCCGCAAAGCGAAAAAGACGTGCAGAACAAAGGAGCAGACAAGTACTTTCCTCCGGTCACCCGCACGAAGCAAACGGGGACACGGATAACGGACGGTGCTGTCGTGCACGATGTACCCCAAAGGCAACCACGCGCCGCTCCGTCGCCCGAAACACGCAAAGGCGATCGCCCCGAAGAATTTTTAATTACGTGGCAGGAAGATCAACTCCTGTCGCCGGCTCGACGTCAGCCCTTAGGAACCCGAGCCTAAGCCCAAAAAATAACCTAAGAATTTGCTTCTTTGCCCCTCGATGCAACTCCCTTTTCGAACCTTTCTTCATCATTAAATTATCAAATTGTGAAAAATTAAACGCATTAATGAGCACCATAGCAAGGCGCACGAACAGGCGGCAAACGAACGTTGCGGACATTTATTTATGGCGGACGACACATTTGCCGTTTGCTCCTTTCGATCGCTACAGCGAAGGTTTCGCCTGACAGCGAAACAAAACTCCAAAACATAAATAATTCGCAGCAAGATAAAAAGATTTTTCACTTTTCGCATAACTACGAGTTCCCGTTTCCCTGCGAAAATCGATATATCGATGTAAATTGTATTCTTGCCGAGCAACAGCATCGTCGAAGGCACCGGCGCCGCCTGGTACGATTCCATATTGACCGTGACCCGTTTGGTTCGAAAAATTCGCCAGACGCGAAAGCAAGTTCATTGCCACATCACTTCGGTTTGCGCAGCAATTTCGTTCACTTTTCGCTGGCATCGGGGTGAAAAAATGCCGGAAACGATTGCCGAGAGCAAAAGGAAGTGGTTCGCGTCCGACGGCGACGCGGATATGGTTAAATTTTATGCGGAGTGCAGATCGGTGTACAAATCGTGCAAAACTCTGGCGTCCTACCTGCAAAACGCAATCGCGAACCACAAGGAAGGGCTCCAGCTGAATGAGGTACGGCTCCGGTTGAAGGGGTTGAATTTGCGCGCCCCGGAAAACCCTCGAAGGTTCATTCAATGTGAATCCCTTGCAGGACTTCGAGGATAAGATACAGCTGATGACAACCGTGCTTGACTCGTTGAGGCGAATCGCCCTCGGCTCCGCGAAAAACGTTTACGAAGAAGTGGAGAGCTTCAGGAACAACCTCTGGAGGAACCGCCTGTGGATCGAAAGGCTTGCCATATCCAAACTCTCGCACGATATCATAACCCAACTCCTGGACACGTCCCTGGTGGAGCACGTTCTGAGGTAACCCAACTTCGCCAAAAATTTTTTGGGTCGCGTTGCGCTATCCTCGATGGAAAAAAGAAAAAAAGGAATTCAACGTTGCAGACTGGCGCATCTGTACAACGAAAGCTTGGCGCTGACGCTGACGAACGATGCCAGAAGCGTCAACGTCTACAGCAACAAGTGCCCGATGATGCTGTATCCGCTGAGAAAGTTGTCGATAACGAGATTGCTGCAGATGCTGGCGAAGAAAAGGGCGGAAAGCTGCAGTTTCCTCTTCTTGGACGGCCTGTTGCATAACTACATGCGGCCGACCATGTCCGATTCGCATAACGGCGGCTGCGACGATTCCAAGTGCACCGCAGAAGGCTCGCGAGATGACAGAGGACCCAACCAGGAGTTCGAAAAGGTTAAGGAAGACGAGAAGATATCGCAATTGCTGATATCTCAGAATTCCATCTCGTCGGACACAAGCATCGAAATATACAAGTGTGTAGAGCCGTACCTTCGCTGATTGCGGTCTCGTTTTTTGCACGTCGGCTTCCAAAACTGCAGCTCGTTCCAAAATTTGCAGAGCCCTGACGAAGCATTTGAACCAGCCTGCCGAGAGCAAGGAGAACTGCTCGAAGCCTTTGGATTTCTTATGTCGCTTCGAGGAGAAGCGCGTCCGCATGCTGCTGGCGATAGCTGCAAAGGCGGCACCGCAGCTCATCGGCACCAACTGCATTAAACCCTCGAGGACGTCGGGTACGAATTACTTCCCCTTCCGGAAGAATTTCCGACGCGATCTGTCTAACCTCTTGATTTCCAGGTCAGCCGAAAGTTAAAAAAATCGTGAAGGAGAAGCTCATCAAACACTATCAGGAAGTGCTGTGGAGCGAAGTCGGAGGCTACGTGGAGCACGGGCTGCTGTGGTGGACCTCGGATCCCCTGGGAAGCTTCCCGCCAAACCGTTCCCACCAACTGAGGGACTACATAACGAGCCTGAAAGTCACAGGTAAATTTCCCGCTGGGGAATCTTGTCGAACGGGCGAAAGGAACGATCCGAAATAATGGTTCCCCTCAAAACAGACGTGGTGCCAGAGTTACTAATACCGACCGTGAACAGTTTAATAGACGCTCTCTGCTGCCACATCACATCCACGTCCTGGGACCAGTTATTCAGGAGGACTCTCGTCTCCGCGAAAAATTCCAGCAGCCAGTCCAAAGTGGCGTACGGAATTGAGGTACCCGGAACGCGATGAGAGCTCATCCGCGAGGTGAACAGCGAACGATGAACGGGAAATTTTTTCCAGGGTACCGTCACGGGGCAGTTGTACACGGAAATACTCGTGGATTTGGTGCAGTTAAGCAATTCCTGCGAAAATCCATGCCTGCCGCTGGAAGAGCTACCCCTGGTGGAGCAGATACCGATTCTGCATCGCCTCGACCACTCCGTCCACACCGTCAGACTGTGGACCGCCAGCCGGTGCAGGCATCTGGCCTCCAGCTGGAACCTGGATGAATTTTACTGCACTTGCCACACGGACATCTTCAAATGCCTCGAAGCCCTCGGCAAGCTCCAGGTTTCTCATCTCCCGACGCAAGCGCGGTCGCAGATCGGGACGAACGTGAAGTGAGAGAGATTTCCATTTCAGATGGCCGACCACGGGAAAATCCCGGCTTCCACGAGCGTCCAAGTGACCGTCTGCACGCAGATGAGAGCTAAGCTGGCGTCGGAGGTTCGGGAAAACATCGAGAAACTGAAGAAAACCTCCGGCGAATGCATCGGGATGCTGGGAAGGGCCTGCAGGACCCAGTGCCTCGCCAACCTCCACATGATGTTTCCTCCGCCTCCGTACTGGAGGCAGAGCGGGCCTCTGCCCGACTACGCCAGTGAATACGTGGAAAGGTTCCTAGGTACGAGAGCGTCGCGGACCGATCGCCGTTCCCCGGAAGAAACGCCAAAACGATTCTTCCTCGTTTCAGATTGCATTCTGCGCCCGGTTTTCACGGCGACCGGCAAAATGTCGCTTCCGGTTCAGCAGTCGTCGAGCTCCATGATTCTCAGGATCTTGTGCGAGTCGTGGCTCGAGTACGTTTACTCGCACAGAATCAAGTTCAGCGAGTGGGGGGCGGTGCAGCTCTTGACGGACTTCGGGGCCGTTCCGACGTGGCTGATGGAGAGGGTTCAGCTGCAGAAGGAAGTTCTGCATCCCCTGGTCACCCACGAGGTAGGTGCTCTCCCCCGCTCGTCAACGCTGCGGCGGAGCGTTCGCGACTCGCGATCTCTCTTGCAAAACTGTCAAAACTTTCATCTTCGCAAGGTGCTGCGCAGATGCGAGGGCGTCGGCCGACTGCTGCTGCGACGGCGAGGAGAGTCCATAGCCATGTCCGCTCCCTTGGTCGCCAAAGCCAGCGAGGAATCCTCCCCGGACAACATGCCGGCGGAGATGTACGTTCCGAATCAGGAGCAGTGGCTCGAACTGCGTGCCCCCCTGAAGGGAAACGTTTGCTGTCAGCTGTGAAGGATGTTTCCCATTTCCAAAGGTACACAGGGAGTAGAATTGTCCTCGTCCGCGCTTCCACCCAGCGTTTAACCGAAGAACTCATTTAAACACTTTCTGCACATAATTAAAAAACGTCTGTTGTTGAAGATAAATTTTATCCCGGCATCGCTTTTGGCAAAATAACGAAAAATTTGTCGGGATAATGAATAACCATCCACAACGCAGAAGTTTATATTATTTTTTATTTAAACATTTTATTTATTTTTATTGCATACAATAAAAAAAAAAAAAAAAAAAAAAGGAGACCTATTTGCCATTAATCACATCGTGTTTCGAAAGTCCTTTTTCCACGTCGAGCAATGGAAAAACAAAAACATTATTTATAGGGTAATGTACCAGCTCTATGCATATGTGACCGAGGACGTGAATAACATTTGAAATATTTAATTTTACGTTTCAATTATTTGCCGACAAATGTTTCATAAATTTAACTTTTTGCTTGATAATCAAAAGGGATACGTCGGAGAAAATTATATTTTGTTCGACAATGCCAAAAAGGACCCGGGAAACATAACGCGGAACTGTACGAATTTGCAAGTTTTGAGCGTGGTCTTTTTGTGCATTTTATTGCTGAATCCAAGATCAAAATCATTTTTTTTTTTTGCAGAAAAAAATTAAAATTTTGCATTTCAAACCGTCTGAATCGAATCATTTTTCGAAGCATTCATAAAATTACTTGCCATTTCATTTATTTATGTTTAACTTCCATCGCATTAACATTTTCCAGTTTTTTCCGCAAAGGTTTAATTGTACATCTTATGAATTCACTTTTGGAGTTGCTTGAAATATTCAGGTAAAACAATATTCGCGATTTTTTTTTTTTTTTATTTTGAAAATTAAACGGGTGAAAATGAGCGGAAAATGTAGCATTTTCGACGTTGCGCGTATGAAGTTGTTTGCCGCATTTAAATGAATAAAATTTAGGTTCGTATGGAAAGGTTCGGAGGCCCTTGGAGACCGCTTTTCCCGCTGCGGGGGAAAATTAACGAAAGCCGGTTCAAAAACCGGCAGCGAACTCTGCTCGCGTGCAGAGAAAATTTCGCTTCGCACAAAATCCATGCTGCGAATCACCGAACTGAGAGCCCTTATTCGACAGTTGGCGGAATGGACCCGGCAGAAGTTATCCCGGCTTTCGTGTGCGTTCGCTGCGGTTGGCGTGATGGCGCGGGAGAAAGGCGGGGAATGAGGAAGCGGAAGTTTAAGGGCGGGGGCGACCGGAACCGCGGGCAGTAAGACCGTCCACCGCGTTCCAACTCCTCACCTCGGCTTCCTGCAAAAGTAAACCGGGGTGCGCGGTTTTCCGGGGATTTTCGCGTGGTCTCCCAAGCAGGGAAGGAGTCCTCGCAATCGCGAACGCGGGTCCGCGGAATGGCGGAGACAGGTAGGACGACTGCCGCAGCGGGGCAACCTCGCCCGGTACCTGGCTCTTCCGCAGCGGAAGAAGGGATCCTCACGATTTCGGAAAGGACAACGAGTTCTCGAGATAGGGGATATTTTTCAAAAAATCGTTTTCCACTTTCCTCGGAAGCTTTTCTCGGGCAAAGCGATCGGGAAAGCGAATTTTCCTCGTTCCACGAAGACGGATCACGGAGAGGCCCTGCTGCGGGCGCCCCGCGATTGACAGCGGGGACCGCGCTCCTCCTCGCCTGCGGGAAAACGCGGTGCGGGGCAAGGCAAGCGTCGCCTTCATTAAGTCCATCATGAGTACCGCAGAACCAATTTGAGGTAAAATTTCGCATTAAACTTTCCGGTGCTTTTTACAACGTTCGTCCGCGATGGCTCGCGATCCGTCCGGCACGCGGTCGTTCACCGCAAACCGTGCACGACAGGAGGGTCTGCCTGCAGGGGAAGCGCTCACGAAGGCTGAGAGCTCCGTATTCACCGCTTCGGTGCTCCCTTCGATTGCTCCGGGCGAAGCGCCGCCGTTCCTTTCAACTGGCGGTCCAGGAGAGGATTTGTTACTTCGGCTCCAGGCACCGGAGGAGATCGCCCCGGTCGCGAAAATTCCCCTCCCGGAGCGGTTCCGACGTCTTCTCGATCTGTCGAAACTTTTAAAAGCGGAGGGAGGGGCGATGGGCCGGGGGTTGGGGATGAAATGAAGTTCAGATACCTCGCCCGAGGTCGAAGCCACCCCCTGCGAGAAAAGAAAACAACGCGATGTTAATATTACTCTAGATCGCGGTGTAAAAGTTGAAATGCAAAGAGGGGCGAAACAGGTTTCTAATCTCTTAACAAGCTCTACGGCAACTTTCAAAATGAATGTTTCCCTGGAGAAACTGTTTCCCCGTTATGCAGTTATAGTTATTATCTCGGCAAATGAGTTTCTGCTCTTCTTCGCGTAAAAACAAATAAAAGATTCAGCCGGGAAAGTAATTTTGGATACGCGGATCCCTCCCCAGCCGCAGCAGAGAATCTCCCGCGGGTTCATATCGGTTCGTGCAACTTGCAGAACGTAAAAAACTGCTGTCGCTTCTTCAATCTCCGAAGATGATCGATAGCTGCTTACCAACTGGTCGGGCTACGATGGATGCTGACGCTTGATAATGTGTATGTGTATATATATATATATATATATGTGCATAAATATAAACATGAATCACCAGGCATGTTATACATACATATATTAACAGGAGTCGAATAATAGGTTGCATATGAAAATCATCTAATTGTCATGGTTCGTGAATAAATGAACTCATTAACATGAGCAATTTTGATCATCTGCAGCGGAGAACGCTTCATTATTTATGTTAGAATAAAAATAGATAAGTAAAATATTTCTTCGATTTTACTTGTGGTATTAGAACCGACGTACCCGGACTGTCCGGCAGGAATTCAAATTCGATGTCTCTCCCGCAATTACTCAGACATCAGAAAAAAAGCAGCGGCCGAACCATGAAGACATCACATTTTTGCTTACTACTTTATATATATATATATATTTATCGTTGTAATTTTGCTGATAGATCATCAAATGACAGTGAACCTTTTTCTTATTGCTAATTTCATTGCTTACGAAAAATTTTAATCAAGAGCTTTGGAGAGGGATTGAAATGAAAAAAGGAAATTTTCATAACTTAATTGTATATATATATATATATACGTGTAAAATATATATATATATACATGTACGCATTTCAAAACATGTATTAGTAGCTGAGCATCTCTCTTCACATTATCAAATGTATCATGATAAAATTCAAACATCTTTCTATTAAAATGTATTATTTAACGAGATTATTGTAACAAGTTTGTTTTCGGAGGGGCAAAGGCGGAAAATCTGGTAAGTTTGTGAAGCCGAACGGGTTTTCCATAAGCAACCAGAGCGGGCGTTCGGGATCTCCGGGAATGGGGAAGCGCCGAGCGGTTTCGGGACCTTTTAAGGCAGGACGCGGTTAACAATCACCGGATTTCCGGAGCCTGATTTGCCGCAGAGCGACCGGCGAAGACGATTTCGAACCGAAGCGCCGTCCAACTGGAATGGTCGGCTGCTGCAGACAGCATAGCGAAGACGCCCGGACGGGAAGACTGTAAAAATCGAGGATTCTCGAGGACGTCCGACTGCCTGACATCCGGATACCGTGCCGTGTTCGGTTCTCCTGCAACGGGAAACAAGAAGTTGCGCGACTTTCGGATGATCTGCCGCTCGGGAGCCAGATCGGGTTTCCGGTTTTTACCGTTTCGAGATTTCACGTTATCTGCAGATCCTGGTCTTTGGCACCTGACTCGGACCTAACCCGTCGCCTAGTCCGGAGTGCTGCCGTTTCTGGGAGACATGGATTTAGTCGTTGAGGACCCGAAACCGAGCGGATCGTCCTCCTGAAATCGGGTTTCATAAGGTGAAAATTCTCCACGAGGGATAAAACAACGATTGTCGCATGCACAACCTCCGCTCTCGCTCCGGCGGGCAGCAGCTCATCCGTCGACAGAGGGCTGGGTGTCGGGGGTGCTGCCAGCCTTGCCGCTTCTTCCCTTGCGGCCTTCATCGCCGCCCTCTGCTCCTTCTGTTGATTTTCCTGCTCGAACCGACGGGCACTGTAGGTCATGCTCCTCTGCGAAGAAGTCGTGCTTCTTATCGAAGAGAGGCTAGGCCTGCGAGATCCTAACAGAAAGTTCGACGAAAACCATTAAACCTTAATCGCGCTCGAATCTAAACTCGAATCATGCCGAAACTACGGGAGCATCACTGCAGAGTTGCGTGTTACTTTAAGCGCATAACCTGAAGTGGTCGAAGTTTCGCATAACAGTGAAATATGTGCAAACGCATGATGTATCAACGCAGTGTTATTTACGCAACATACTCAAATTAACCATGCCTTTCGTGAAACGCATTCCTGTTGGTCGGGAACGCAACATTGTCGGATGCTTGCAGCTTAAGCGACACCGGAAGGCACATTCTGGTACGGCTTTCTACATCTCTCTTGACAGTGACCGTGCGGAGGTGACAAACCCGGCACACATAATCTAAGTCGTGCTGAAGGCAACGCATTTTCAGTCTTGTTTCATTGCGACCGGATTTCCCTTTTAAGCATGCTTTTTTTGAAAAAGAGAATATTTTTCGTGTGCTCACGAATATTTGCTAACGGAGTAAAATAAAAATGATTCTTTTCTTGAATAGTTACCCGGTGCTGCTGCCACCTTGCTTAACCACGGTTGCACAACAGACCATTCCAAGACATTTAACATTCCAGATTGTAATTGCGCATGTTGCACCACGTTCTAGGTCTTCGGGGAACGAGCATTATCGTTAACATATGCAAATTTTCCAAGGGGTACGACATTAAAACAGACACTAAGCAAATACCAACAACGATTAAGGAAAAACGGAGGCCAGGGTTTTCGGTTTTTTCCAACAGCTAAAATATTCAACCAAGGAACCATTTTCGCGTTACCAGGATGGGAGAAATGCTCTTTTTCGTTGCCTTGGGCGTCGGATTCGTCTTTTCGGCCTTTAACGGCAACTTCCGTGTCTGGTGCCTTTGATGACTGGAGGTGGCATGGTATAAGCAAGATGGCGGCTGCGCGGGCCGCACCTGCTCTGGACGCCGGCACCAGGACTCCCTTGCTCCTGGAGTAGTAGGCGAGGTTCGTCGTGCTGCGCTGGCTGGAGGTCCTCGAGGACGGACGCCCGTGGACAGTCAGCGGAATACCTGAAAAGCATCGATTTTGCCGTCACCTTATTCCGGTCGCACTACCGGAGGAGGATCTTCCGCGACCCCTCACCGTTGATCCATTGGTTGTCGCTGGAGAGCAGTAGCGGCGGCGGAATGTTCGCGTTTCCGTAATGACGACTGTTCGGATACCGGTTGCTGTTGAAAAGTTTCAGAACGAAGCATATCAGTCCCGTCAGCACTGCGATGCCGGTTGCCACGCCCAGAAGAGTTGGCAGGTCCGTGCTGACGACCACCTGATCTGTAACGATTGCCGGAATCAGCACGTCGGCAAAGGAAGAGCCGCCTGAACCGCGGCAGAGCCCGCCTCGGGTTATTCGCACCGAGGTTTTTCCACCGGCGTACCTTCCGAGCAGAAGCTCCTTTTTGTACCTCTCCGTAAGGCCACCGAATGAAATCCCGGCTTGCACTGGCATATTGCATTGTGATTTATCTGCATGCAAACGGCGTTCGGATCCGAGAAGGAGCACGTCTGAGCGTAGAAACACTGATCACCCAGTTGCTTTGCTGGAAAAGATTCGACTTCAGATCGGATACTGATCGGTCAGCGTCTGCCTTCCGGGGGCATCGCGGACGGGTACTCACGTTTCGCACATCCCCTTCCTGCCCCGATCTGAACGGGATACTTCTTCTCGCACTCGCAGATTCTGCTGTCGGGATCGCAGAAAACGTGCAGAAGCTTTGCGTTGCACGTTTTTTCACACGGCGAGCCCAAGTAGCTGCCCAGTTCTGGAAAGGAAGAAGACGCATTACGGTCTTATTTTCGCGACGGCAGTACTCCGGGAGACCGTCCTGTTCGACGAACGCGCATTCGTTCGGGGAGGCCGAGGGAGCCTCGGGCAGAGAGGTTTTCCTGACCGATTTGGAGAAATTTCCCGGAGAAGTTAAACCTTTTCGATTACGTCTGATACGTTTGTTAATTAAGTGAAATTAATGTTACTATCGTTTCGAGGCTTCGCCATCGCCGTAAATTGTGCATCGCACCATCTTCTCGTCAGCACGTTTCCTGACGTTCGCTTTTCACCGAAAAAAAAAAAAAAAGCTATGCCCTGCAATCAAAATTCACCGATTTTGTGTAGTCGAACAGGAAAACGCGGGCCAAGGAAAGGATGAACGAGCGAAAAGAAAAACAGGAAAATCGATACCATTTCCATGGGCGAGCTGCAGGGGGTTCCACCGAGTGGACTTCCCGTTGGCGTTTTCTACCGGAAAAACTCTCGGGACGTCACTGCGGCTCTGAAGTCCCGACGAATTCTTCGTTCTTCAGCAGTTTTCCCGTGGGGGAATACCGATTCGGACCTCTCATATTTCAGCGATCTGAACGGCAAAACCTCGTCTGAGGCACCACCGCAACTGGGAAAACGGAGAAACTAAAATTTTCTTCCGCATCTCCTGCCGGGGAACCTGAATTTTTTTTTCCTTTCCTCTCCCCATCCGAAAGCCTTTCCCAGACCACAGCCAAATCAGGAAAAAGTCGCGTCCCGACGAAAGGCATCACGCGATATGTGGCAAAAAAGGGACCGCGATAAAAAGGTTTACGCGAACGCAGTTTCCCTCCCCTTTTCGCAAGGCCCCGAAGAACTCCACTTTCAAACGCATGAAAAATGTCTCGGGGGTTGACTTTTGTCCGTGCGAACTTAACAATGCGAAAACGGGAAAGCGTCCGCGTTGAACGCGGCACGCGCGTGGACAGTTGGCTCGTCCTTCTGCCGTACCTTTTCCTCCCTGTCGCGCAACCGATGAATAAACGGGCGACGGCGTTCATCGACAACGCGCTAATTACACGAAAAACGGTTTCGCGCTCCGATCCCGCTTTCTTCCGCTGACTTTTCAGCGGTCACGGAACGCAATATTCCAACCTGCTTTCGCGTCCCGTGGAACCCCGGGAAAAAGCCGGATTTTGCGATCTGGGGCGAGATACAAAGGGAAAAGATAATAAATATTTTCCAGGGCACGATGCGAAACGGAAAAATATTTACGAATAGAAAATTTATTCGATCCTCCTCGGGTTTCCCAACCGTGGAAATGGCCGTTTTCATCCCGTGTTATTCAGAAATTGAATGGGAACAACGGCAGTGGATCGTCGACGGGGGTGAAATGTTTGCATCCGAAGGATTGTGTGCACAGACAATGAAGCATCATGCGTGCAGGACCGGAGAAGGGAGGGAAAAATGCTTTGGCTGGAAGCGAGGGATTTTCCCGGTGTTCCTTCGACGTGTCGAAGTTTTTCCAGGCTTCCTTTTCCCAGGGCAAATGTACGAATGCTGATTAGATGTGTGCAGGCGGGTGCTGTCGGCAGGGGTTTTGCTGCCCTTAAAAGGAGAAAATTTTCCGAAATTGTCCGCCTCTAATTTTTCCCCGTTAATCACGGCGGCAACAAAGGAATAAGCAGAACGCGAACGTTTCCCTTTTTTTCAAACGGACGCCTTATATTCCCCTTATAAAGGACGCCTGGAAAATGCGTCGAAAGCCGAGCAAGACTTGGCGTACGGTGAATGTTAATAAGCTGTAAATATTTTGTGTGAAATTCCGCGCGGAGGACGCACAAATCGAAGCGATGAAAATCCCGCAAAGGGTTGAAGGATTCATCCCCCGCCGGAACGGGCCCTGGTAAACGTTTCGGCCGAAAACCGACCGGTATACCTTAACGGAGGATGACGTGTTTTCCGAATCCCTCCTGCTGGAGCGCACAGCGACAGGAAAAAAAAAAAGAAAAAAAACAAATGTCAAGTTCTCGGCATTAGCAGCATTTGCCGCAACTTCCGCTGTTTTCCTTTTTGAAAACCACCCCCGGGGGTGGCCAAAAAGTCCCGCTCCCGACAATCCCTCACTCCCGTCGCCGCGCATTCGTATGCAGAACTCTGATCCCAAGGCTTTTGGGTTCCTTTGCTGTCGTCGTTACGGTCTCCGCCGCAAAGCCCAACAGCGCATTACCATTCGCCTCTCGGCCCGTCCATTATTCATGTCGCCCACCGATCGGCTCCGGCTCCATTACCAGGACATTCCGACTTAATTGCTGAGCCGATCCTGGCCCGCAGCATGACGGCGCGGAACCGCGGATGCGAAACGTCCTTCCGGAAGGTGTCCGCTCTTTGGACGTTCAAAAAAAAAAAAATCCTAAAAATTGGCTTTTCGCACCTCCTTCCGCCGGAAATCTCACGCTACCGGGACCGCACTCGTGTGATCTTTCTGCTGCTGCGGCAGGATGATCTCCTCCTGACGAAATTCCGATGGATTCCTTAAAATTTTCCCCTTCTTAGCCGCTGCGCGCTAAAGCTCTTATGAAAGCGATTTTTCCGCTGCCGGGTCGTCCGCAACCATCCTTCTCCTTGTGGCCACTTTCGGCAAGCACAGCTTCGTGCGTCGGATCCAATCACCCCCGCCGTGTGATTGTTTGAAGCAGAAAATTATTGATGTATCCCGTTACTCTTCACTATTTACAAGGCTTCAGGAAACTTATAATTCATTTTCATAATTGATCCGGTAAACGATTAAAATGAAACTGAAAAAGGTCCTTTAACTACAAACGAATTAATTATTTGCATATTTGTGCATGGTTGTACGTGTTTGCAAAACATGTGCGACAAAGGGGTAGGTTAAGGTTTACATTCGACGTGCAACCAAGACAATGACCAAGTGTAACGTGCAAGATGTTGGTAACGTAACATGGACTTGTATTTAATTACTGACATTGCTATGAATCCCTCTTACCGGTGCCGTTCACGTCGTCGAAGTCGATGCCGTCTATGTCCTCCATGCTGCCAACTTCGTTTTCACCCTCCTCGTTGTCGCCTTCCTCGTTTCCGTAGTTTTCCTCAGCCAAGATGGTCGACTTGGTAGCATCGTCGATTTTCGACTCCTCCTCTGCTCCTCTCTTTTTCCTTTTCTTCCTCTTCCTGGCCCATCCTTTCAGGTACTTCAACCGCGTTTTGTTCTCGGTCTTGCCCCGCAGCTCGACCGCGGCACTTTTACCTCTCCCGCTCGAGTCTGCGATCACATTTAAAGCACTTTTCAAATTGAAACCGTGTCCGTGAGCTTTTACGTTGATTCTCCTTTCTTCCCATGCTAAAAAATTTTCGCTCCTGCTCTCCGTGTTCGCGCCGGATTTCCCCAGGGAACCGTTCGAGGCCCTGCTTCGGTTTTTCGCCAGCCAAAAGTCGTTTTCCTTCGCAGTCTCCTCCTCCTCCTCGGTCTGCCCCAAAATCACCTTTTCCCCGTCGCCACCCAGGAAATCCTCCGATACTTTCCTCTTGTCGAGCATTTCCAAACTGGCCAAAGGAGGCCATATCAAAATTATGCAAGTCGCAACGTATCGCAAAATCATCTCACTCTGCGATATTCATCGATGCCGCCATTTTTCCTGTTTTTTTTTCTTTTTTTTTTTTTTTTATTCTTAAAGTACTCTGAGATCACGAAAATGCGAAACTTCTTTAAGTCGGAGCCGAAACTTAACACGTATAAAAATTCAGTGTGAAAATTTTCATGTTGCGGGAAGAGAGAAATTTGTCGAAATTCCTCTGCTGCCGCTCTGGTTTCCCATATTTTGCCTCCTCATGTTATTAGGATGCCTTCGGTTTATCCGCGTACCACACCGACCAGGGCTGCATTTTCACTCGACTAAAACATTTCTCCTCCAGTCGACTGGTTAATTATGAAAATTTAAAGATTCCCTTGTCACGAGACCTGCAACAGATCAAACAAACAGCGTTACAAATGAAGGGAATCTGATGGCGGGGATTCTACAGAAAACCATCGAGCATCTATGCCCGACACTAGATACATACATAAAGCGATGCATACATTAAACTGTACAAATATAACCTTTTCTACAACGAAGAAAGGAAAGGGGTAAAGCGAAAACAAAATCTCTTACGTAGGCCAAACTTAACTGGATGACTGAAAGGAAAAAAAAGGACGGGAGAGAAATTAAAATGTTATTTCGTTTCTCTTCACATTATAATCAATATCACGTTGTACTATAAAAAGGAAATAATCACAGTCGTACGAACAAACACTAAATAAACAAAATGCTCAACCATATACGTTTAACATTCATTTTCTGGAGCTTTCCATTAGGGATCAAAAGTTCCCAGTTCAAAGCCCCATTGAGTGCTCTGAAACAAGCGACTGCAGCGCCAGGGTGCAAGCCTCGCGGCATTTTTCAGAATTATTAACTCCATTTTTTCTCCGGTCAAATCAACAACCTCACCCGGTTACTTTCATAATTGACCTTATAATTTACTTTACTTTAATTGTTATAATCTTCATTTCCTGCTTTTAAAAATAAAACCTTTTTTTATTCCATCCATTTTTATAAAAAGAAAAGCAGAAAAATTTCCCGGAGCGAATGTTTCAAGTATTCAAAGTTTCCCCGAGTTGATTAGTAATGAACGTTCGACAGTAAATAAATGTTTTTCCGATTAATTGAAAAGGAACATTTGTCTGTTTCGGAAACGTATCAAACTCGCAAACGAAAGGTCTCCCTCTTTTTATTATTATTATTTTTTATTCTTTTCGTACTATTTTAAATTTATTTGTCGCTTTATACAGTCACTAAAAACATGAATCGACTTCGCCGAACGAAAAATCTGACTCGGATCATGCTGCCCTTGTTGTAATATTAACGAACGAGTAAGATTTACGAACTATCGACAACATCAGTATTACAAATATTTCTTTTTCTTTTTTGCGGATATAGTAAAAAAAATGCAGAATAGTAGTTCCGTTGCAAGTTAATCCCCATCTTGCGGCATAAAACGGAAGTAGAAAAAAAAATGGTTCCTCATTCCGGTTGCATGATTAAGGATATTATCAAGTGTATTAATTTCGCCGCTATAAAGCATAAGGATCAGCGTCGAAAGGATGCGGCTCAAACTCCGTACATCAATCATCCAATCGGTAATTATCCTTCGCTTTCGAAAACTAAATAAAGGGGGGTTTCGTCCGTCTGATGGCATCCAAGAGGTTGACATTGGTGTTCCCATTGTTATTTTCGAGCATCGAGCCACTGTTAAAAATTCTTTGATTTTACGAATGACTTCGAGCAGTAATCTCGTTCCAATTTTTCTCAATTTTCCTAAACACTTTTGAAAAACAAAATTTTCAGGTGTGGCACATATATTGACTGAAGAGGCAAATGTCAGTGATTTGGCCGTGATTCAAGCAGCTATACTTCACGATGTTGTCGAAGACACGGACACAACTCTCGAGGAGGTAAACGAGCACTTTGGTGAGGAAGTTATGCAAATAGTTAAAGAATGCACAGATGATAAAAATTTAGAGAAAAGTGAAAGGAAAAGGCTGCAAATTGAAAGAGCTAAAAACTCATCTGAAAAAGCCAAATTAGTTAAATTAGCAGACAAACTGTACAATCTAAGAGACTTGGACAGTGGCACCCCAGTGGGTTGGGCTGAAAGTAGAGTTGAAGAATATTTCAGGTGGGCCTTTAAAGTGGTTCAGAACTTAAGTGGTACAAACAGTAAAATGGAAGAATTGCTTGACCAACTCTTCATAAAGCATAAGGTGAAATAGTTTTAATGAAACAGAATATGTGAAGAAAGTTTTTATGAAAATAAATATCTTGGAAAATGTTGTTACATTATCTTGATGTATTTTGTCTTCCTTTGAAATGTGGAAATGCTGCAATAATTACCTTGTGACTTATAATTAATAATAATAACTGAATTAATTTCATATTTATAATAAAGTGTTTTAAGAAAATTTTTTTTAATTAAGAAAAATATTTGATATTTTTTATATTTCTAATCTGTAATGATCCTGTTAATGTGAAAGTAAAGGGAAAATAATTTTAAATATTTTAAATAACAATCAAATCAGAAGCTTTATGTAAAATTAATGTTCTCACACTGTGATATAAAGTTAATGTATATTTTTTATTTCAAGCAATGTCAAATTGTATTTTATGTAAACTAGATGGCATGTTTTAGCAATAATAATGAACTTTTATCTGTTAATTTAAGGTTTGTTTATTTGAATTTATTCAAACCGTAAAATTTTGTGCGTTTCGATATTTTTAAAAGCGGTTTTTCTTCCTCGAATCAGGAGTTTTTTTTTAATGTGTTTTAATGATTCTCATAAAAACTTTCCATATATTTGGCGAGCGCAAGAGTTTCGTCGACCGTTACCGCGTTGTAGAGCGACGCCCTTATGCCGCCAACCAATCTGCAAGAATGAAAAAAAATAAAGAATGAAACCCAAAATAGTAGTGAAAGAAGATGCGAAACGTCTATTCTCCTTCGAAGATGCTTGTCGTTGATTCTGATTTCTTTTGAAATTTATACGTGATACGATATGGGATGCAATTTGGACAATACCGTTGATACGACATGAAAACATTTCTGCTTTTCTTAATGCTCACGTCTCGTTCGTACCTGTGTCCTTTGAGTTGAATCATTCCCAGGCTTTGGGCGCCGACTAGAAATTCTTGTTCCAATTTCTCATCCCCGCCTTTTATCCTGAAAGCCACATTCATTCTGCTTCTGTGCTCTGGCATGACCGGACACGTGTAAAATCCGTTAGACTTTTCCATTACATCGTATACTATTTTACTCTTCATTTTCGCTCGTTCTTCCATTTCTTCCACTCCTCCATTTCGCCGAATCCAGTCGAAAACTTTCCCAACGACGTAAATGCTAAATTAAAATATGGAATTTTAATAACTAAAACAGCAACAATAATTATATTACATACTTAATATACAATTATATACATACTTAAACGTAGGAGGCGTGTTATGCAGAGAATTGTCTTTGGCCATTATAGTAAAATCCAAAATGATGGGACAAACGGGTAGAGGTCTACCCAGTAGATCCTCTCTAACTATAACTAATGTTACACCAGCGGGCCCAATATTTTTTTGTGCTCCTGCGAATATTACTCCAAACTGTAATGAGAAGAAACATGATTTTCAGTATTTCTTCTTTGCTTATAATGTTAAACAGAAAAAGCATTCTTGAAAACCACTGCCTTACTTTGGATATGTCGAGCGTTTTGGACAAGATGTTCGATGACATGTCGGACACAAGAGGAACACCATCAGGAGGGGCAGGAATGAACGGGGCTTCGACACCTGTAAAAGACTTTAACATTTTGCCCGTGGTACAGATATAAAAACTTTACAATGACAAATGCAATCTAATGAAAATCTTATCTCCATTATTTGAACAACAACACTTAAGATTGGAAAATTGTATTATCAAACGCAAAGCTTTTGGCGTCATATTTCTCTCTAGGTATATTAAATTGTAAGAAAAGCAACAGGAGAATGTCTTTTCCCAGACAATTTCATCCAAATGATCTCACCGTGCACTGTTTCGTTGGCGCAATAATATAAATAGGACGCTTCTGGATTAAGGTTCCACGTCTTGTCATCGGGAAACCGGTCGTATTTGTCAAGCGTTGGATGCACAATATTGACTTTGCCGTACTTGGCTGCTTCCTTTGCGGCCTTGGCCGACCACGAACCTTTAAAAAACAATAACCATAAGACGTCCTTCACCTGGAAGTTCAGTTTTTCATGAAGGGAATTACTTACCAGATGTTTTTCACGAAGGGAATTACTTACCAGATGTTTTTCACGAAGGGAATTACTTACCAGATACTATATAATCGGCCGTGCCGGTTGCCGACATTAAATTGAGAGCGACGGCGGCAAAAAGCCCCGTTCCGCCACCTTGCATGAAAAGGATTTTATAATTCGGAGGCACTACAAGTATCTCCCTCAAAGTAGCCTGCGCTTCTTCTATGATCTCAGCGAAATCTTTCGATCTGTGACTCATTTCCATTACGGAAATATTGGTTTTACCATAGTGGACCAATTCTTTTTGCACTTCTGCCATCACCTAAACAATTGAAGAAGTTATATTTTTCTGAATTCTAAGAGTTTCTAGGATTCACAGAGAACTTTAATAATATTTGGAATTAATTATATGTACAGCGTTATCTAGATAGAAGACTGGTTCTGTAAGTTGCTCGGGTTTTGTATGAGCAGGAATTGACTCTTTTCAACATAAAAAGCGATTCGTGTCTTAAATTTGCTTATTTTATCTAAAAAAACAAAACAAACATATCTAACAATTTATGAGTGTTACGATTGGGAAACTGTAAAATAAGTAAAAAAATTTTCAACTATGCGGGCTATGCCATCGGGGATATAGATTTAAAAAGAAGCTTTTATGACACTCGAAATTTGAATTCTATAGTAAAACAGTGAAACACAAGGTTAAATGCTAATACTGTAATCTTATCGGATCTTATTTAAACGAAATCCCTAAGCTTCTCATCATGTTTCAGTAGCAAAAACGTTTTTTTAACCAAGAAAACGCCTGTTTTATTAAAATTTATAAAACCGAACCGGACAAATCCATGCAGAAATTTAATTTTCGCTGAACCTTCCTTTAAAATATCAACTAATGCAGACATTTCTGCGTTAAATAGTCATAGTCCCTTTGAATCATGAGTTATTTAAACTGAAAAAGAGAAAAATGTTCAAATTCAACTAACTGAACTGTGCCCTCCTCGGGAAAATAGGTCGAATGCCATCTAATGGAAATATTAAACGCATTTGTGAATAATAACTTGAAGCGAACCCTCTCTTCTTTTCGAATCAGGGTGCGAAAGATTCGAAAACCAAAATTTCTCACCTCCTCCGGCAGTTTTGCAGGTCCTGCCGCAAAATTTATGACTTTTTTCGTGGTCATCATTGTCGATCGCAGGCAATTCAAGGTGTAATGCACTTCACAGCAACGACTGATCAACTGATCACGCGATTGGCAGCTCGCTCAACTCGCAACTTGTTTATAACCTGATATGGCATTACGACCTCAAGCACCGCACTCCCTGCGAAAAATTTCAACGAAAGCCACATGGAGAGCATTCAGGAGTGGGTAATCTGTGAAATAAAATGGACATTTTACAAGTTTTGTTTAGTATTTTAAGCTAATTTACTTTTCTGTATTCCTGCCTTTTAATATTATATATTTTAATTTTTACGGTTCGGGCCAGCTACATTAATTTAAATCTAACATTTAATTTACATTTGTTTTGGCACATCAAGTAAATTTTTTATTGTAAATTTAAACATGGTTACAATTACAAATCACATTCAAATAAATGTTATTACTTTTATCAATTTCATTAAATATAATTTTTATTATCTGAAATAAAGGATTTGCAATTTCATTATTTTATATAAGGCAGTTAAATATTTTGAATAAATTCAATAATTCAATTTATTACTTAAATGAAATATTTACTACTTTTATACTTTATCATCATGCCTCATCGCAGGAAGTTCCGGTCATCCTTTTCAGTGTAATATAATTTCAGCTTCATATGAATGGCACGAAACTGCCTCCTGGAATTGAGAGAAATTTTAAAATTTTTTATTAGAAAAATCAACAGTCTCGATTAAATTCAAGCCTTGATTAACCAAAGGAGTATATTTGGATAATATTTCGACTTTAATTTCCAGCAATAGGGCGAAACAAAGCAGTTTAAACTGCTTTAACAAAGATAAAACTTATCTAAATGTAATGATCCATAAATGAGAGCAATGCCTTGGGGTCACACAATGTTCTGCAAATGGTTGAAAAACCAATTTTAATCTTTACAAATTGACAATCTTATATAAAAATGAACAGGAGAAAACTCCCGGTCATTAAATTATAGAAAACGCCAGAGAAAATGTTCGTCTCGAACGTGACGGAGAAATGAATAATTTCCAATTTACGCTGGAAGATTTGATCGAAAACAACACTGTTGCAGGTCAGCAGGCGCCGACATCCTGATGTGCGCACCATAAGTGTGTGTGACGACGACCAGTTGCTATCATGAAAATTGACGTGATCACGATCCGTTTTCATATTTGAAATTAAATTTAGAAGTTAAGTATTACTTCTTAAAATTTTGGACTAAACAGTGACAATTTCGTGTTAAAATCTGATTTACATAAGCCGGAACGGTTTATCAAAGCCGTTTGACTTTCATTTAAATTTGTCGCTTGCTAAGTCATACGAGACTGATGCTGTGAAGTGAAAAGATCAAGCCAGGCAATGGGTGTTTCGTACAGAAATCTTTTAAAACGAGTGGTAAGTTTTTTAGAAACTCAAAAGCAAGGCAATTAGTTACTCAATGAAAGATATCTGGATTCTGGATTTACTTGGCATTTAAATGAGATTAAAATTATTAATAACGTGAAGTAGTAAGTCTGAAAGCGTATATGATCGGAAAACTAATTATTATTAATCGTTATTTTTATGTTAGTAATGATATTATTTTTGCAACAACTTTTCGACAGAATCTTTAATTTTAGGAAAAATTTTATAATTTTCCCAGCTGTTTAATCAATAGAAAATATTTACTTCAGTACTTTGATTAAAATGGTGGACTAAAATGCTTTTGCATTATATCATACAGATGAAATTATTTCGAAATTTGATCCTCCAGATTTTCTTGACCTCACAATACATAACGTAGGCATCCATAAAGCAATCATAACGACATGCTTCATACAAATTCTGGCAAAAAAAAATATTTATTTCCCCAGGGCTGCTTTTGCCATGGAGATACCTTATGTCTTCGATTAATTTAATGATTTTAATTCATTGTATGGCACCATATTTTTTTTTGTTTCATTAAAAAATTTTTCAACTTATACTGCCTCTTAAATGTCAGTTTTAGTTTACAAAATTTGAAAGTCTGCTGCCACGAAATATCTTCTCCAGCCACGGCACCCAATTCTCCTACTGGTATTCCCAATAAATTTTTGTGAAATTTTTAAAAAACATATTTTCCAATTCGCTTCATATATCACATCGTCTTATGAAATCATTACTACACGGTTTATTATTGTAATTTATCTTACTTTTTTTTTCAAACTCGTGAAAGCTAACTTTCATATAAATTCATTGCAAAACCGGATATAAAAATGGAAGCGTTCTTATAATATTTATGTTTTTTTCGTGTAGAAAGAAATTTCGGATTTCATGTAAATGTAAGGCATCATTCATAAAGTTTAAGTTTATATTATTAAAATTTTTAATTTTGATGAGAAAATATAATTTTATAATTTTTATTTTTATCATCATAGTCTATAATTATGTAGTCGTAACTGAATGCGTAAATAATACATAAAATATAAAAATTGACTCATTTCAAAAATAAAAAAATTTGTAGCTTTAAAAATAAAGCAAAAATATGAACCTCTCCAATCATTAACAGTTCACTAAAGTCCCATTAAAAAATAACTTTTTAGTCTTTTAAAATTCTTCAGATAAAAATTTTTAGACTACAATTTATTGGTTATGTCTATCAGTTTAGAAAGTGATTCATAAAACTTATATTTATTCAAATTATTCATGCCTTAAAATTGTGGTGAATACAAACAATAATATTTACATATCAAGATTAAATTAAGTAATTTTTAAAAATTTGTTAAAGTTTTCAGTGTGCTTAAATAGTAAATCGTTTAGTGCATTTGAAAATAGAGCGTCTATGCTTAATTTTTGTGACCTTTATTAATTTTGAAGGAGCTATTTCAGTTAAAGTAAAATTTTATTAATTTAAACTGTAAGTAAAAACTTAATTTTCATAAAAAATACTTCGTAAGATAGGTTTTACACTAATCTGTATTATAAAGAAAAAGATTTCTGTAATTTTAAAACTATAAGTCGTAAAAAAAAAATATTCTTTTCTGAAATTGTGACATATGTTAATTTACTGTTTTACATATATGTATATAAATTTATCTCCTAAAAAGTCTTACTCAAGTTACTTAATAATTGATTCATGTTATATGTGCGCCACAAAGATTTAGAAAATTAGCAGTCAATGAGATAAATCATAATGGCACATCCTAATTAAAATGTAATTAGTTCATATTTTTTATGTTTACCTTATATTAATTCCAGTTGAATCTTTAACTTCTTCATAATCTAAAGTTAAATCCTTTTTTGATTTATAACTTTCAATTTTGAGGGTCTCAAAAATATTTCATTATTGGTTTTTTCTAAATTTGTTAGATATTAGCCTTATTAGTTTAAAGTTTGACTTATAATGTTTGAAAGAATCATATTTTTAATCTAATTCAAAGCATATGCTTTATGAAAATTTTTCCACACAAAATATTAAATAGTTCTGTGAAACCTCATAAATAAGTTACAGTATCAAAAATCCAAAATGGGATTTATGTAAACTACACTAAATTGGAATGGTTTGCAATGATTAAACAATTTTTGTAAGAAATAAAAATGTCAGACTAGGAAAAAAACACTGAATTTCACAAATCACATTGATATGGTTTTTTTCCTCTCTTTCCATATATAAGAAAATATTATTTTATTCTAATGCAGATTTTTCTCTGTACATTTAAATAAAATCATACAAAAGTTTTAAAATTACATAAATTACTAAATTATTAAAATTCTATAACAGAATTGTAAAAACCAAAAATTTAATTTTCTTTATACCTATTTTTTTATTTATATTTATTAGTAATTCAGATTTCAAAAACTGAAATGATTTCGATTATTAATACCTCATTTCCTAAGTATTAGATAATTATTAATAAGGATTAATGTCAGAGCATAAAAATATATATTAACACATAAGAGTTGAATGTAACAAAGAAAACTATTTGTGATCAGTTGATTTATATGACATACAGTAATAAAAAAATTTTATACTTGATTGTTTGGCTAAATTAACACTAAGCTCAGGAAGAAAAATAAAGGATTGGACATGAAAATTTAATTTTTAAGTATTGTTGATAATGTGAAGATAAGTCTCAGTCTAGAAAAAACATCCCTTATAATTTTTATTATTTTGTTATATCAGAAATCATGAAGTAAAACTCATTTGTTTTATTGAATATTCTTATTAATATATACTGAATCTAATGAACTTTATTTTTTTTATTGCAATCAACTTTGAAGGAATTGGTTTCAAGTTGGAAAAGTCTTAAGGCCATTGATTATCAGAATGGTTTGGTCCACTAAGTATGATAAAGAGGTATACTGCAGATGTAGTGCAGTTTTATTTAACTGATTTCCTGCATTTTTTGTGCATCTGTAGTGCTCATCTTTCTTTTGTGCTCACTATGCACATTTGCCTGATGCTAATTGTAACTTAAATTTTTTTTTAATACTTGATTTGTGCTTACTACTACTGGCATTTCATTGTTTGGTGTATATATATATATATATTAAGAAAAACATTTACTATGTTTTTATACTTTTTTAGGGGTTAGATGATTATTTTTTTAGACATTTTTTTAGTACGTTAATGGTAATGCACATAATTGTAAAATTTATAAATAAGTAATATTAAAATTAGGAAACATTTGATAAATTAAGTAAGGTAATAAAAGTAGCGCATACAGTGATAACAATACAAATTACCGTTTTGATATTTAAATATTAATAGTCGGGGCGGAGTTGCCAATTCGATGGCTTTTAAATGAATTGGAAAAAGAATACTAAAATGTTAAAATGTTATTTTTGTTTATCTATTTTTTATACTTGTTTGATTTTTATTCAAAAAATATATCACTTAAAATTGTAATTAAAATCATTCATACGCTTGCATCATTTAATGCTCACATTTACTTGACTACCAATAAAATGTTTTATTAAAAATTTTCTGTGTAGCTTTAGACATTTCGATCAGTTAGATTATTAGATTGTTTAAAAGAATTTTGAATTTTACAATTGATATGATGTTTTTAAAATATTTAAAATGTATGAGAATTGGTGAACAATCTGGCAACCCCGGACAACGGTAAACAGTCATAAGGCCGATTTCATAATAAACTTGTCTGTCCATTTTAAAGCACTCTGCTTTCTCCGTTTGGTCAACGTAAAAATTCATTGCTCGCACCTATGTCCTTATCCCTTTCAGAATGTTCTACATAAAATATTGAAAGATTGTATTGTTTAAAATTTTCTGTCATTAAAGAAGACAAAGCAAAGCGAGTAGGGAAACGTAACATTGCCCCGAAGTGCACGAGCACACTGCTGACAGTTTTTTGCGCCATTTGAAAAGAATTATTAGAATTATTTCGTTATAGAAGACAGATTTACGTGATGAAGACTTACCGCTGAAGAAGCATAGATGAAAAGTAATATAATAAAGCGGGAATTTTTTATGGGGCCAAAAAAAGGACAAAAATTTACAAAATGGGATCAATTGTAGACTACAATATCACGAATTTTGTTGTGCAAATTGTTATGTAACGAAAAATTCCCCGCAAGTAACGGGGAATTAATTTCCCTGTTTATGATGTCGCGCCTGAATTATCAGCCGAACATCATTTAAAAGCGCCAATATTGACTTTGTAAATATAAAAAAGAAAAATCTTTGATACACTTAATCTTTACATTACTCTTTTTAGATATTTTTTACCATAATAACGATCAAATTCTTTTAATTTAAATGTTCTTAAAATTCTCACATTTTATTAATCTAATAATCTTTGTCTCGTATTTTTTTTATATTTGCTTTTATTAATTTCTTAGCAAAATTGAAAACTTGTTTTTTTATTCTCAGTAGAATCTTTGAAAATTGAAAGATGTAAAGGAATAAATAAACTTGGTGCAGTACACATTTGCAAAAAAAATTACTTTTAATGAAAATAGTTAGAAATTTATATTCTTAAATGTTTATATTGTTTATGAACCTATTGGAACAGTAAAACAACTTATTGAGTTTTCAAAATCGAATTTTTTTTTCTTGTAACGTATATTGAAGTTTGATTTTAGTTGCATGTATGTTTCGTTTTTAAAATTCTAGAGTTAAATTTTTTTGCTCCTTGGGCTTGACCCTAACAAACCCAAAGACGATAACTGAATCATATATTCAAAATTACAAACACTTTTTTACAATTACAAACAATATTAATCAATCTTTTATGGTGCAAGTGCTGCACATTGCTTACCGCCACTTTTTGTTGTTTAAACTTTATTTTAACTTCAGTGTTGTAATAATAAGATTTACTAAAACTGCTTACTCTTAGTTATTATAATATTGTTCTTTTATTGCTTATTTACATCAAATAATATACATTGAAAAGTGTTTAATGATGACATTATTATCGTTCACTTTTCTGGTTTTATTTATTAAATAATATTTTTATGTTAAAGGGGATCAAAATTTTCGCTAAAACTATTTATAATGCTAAATTTTTCTAAGCGTTAAAAATAGTTTAACATACAATTTTGATCCATCTTAAGATAAGTAATTTAACGCAATTTAAAAAGTTGATGAATTGTATAATGTTTAATACTAATATTATGCTATTTCTAATAGTGCCAAAAATAATTTTCATTCATATATGTAAATATAAGAAAATGCTTTCAAAAAACCTGAACTTTTTACGCCATTGAAAAAATAATAGTATAATTTTTATTTTTTCAGTCTGAGGCTGGCATGGATATTGTGCCAAAAATGCAAATGAAAGCAGCTGGTGCTGCTTCTCATTTAGAACATATGTGCGCTCTGGATATTAATTCTAAGGCTAACTTTGTAAGATTGTCTGGAATCATATGCACAATAGGTAATAAATACTTAAAATAAAGATTTACCGCAAAAGTTTTATTAATAATTTAAAAATAATTTTTCATCTCATTTTTTAATGCGGATATTGAAAATATAAAAACAACTGAAACGTACATTCTTCTTCGCTAATATTTTAAAAATAATTGAGATTATACAAGTTATTTTTTAGACTCTTCTCTCGCTACAAGATCTCTGTCTATCTTCAAAATTATAAAAGCTTAGTATAGGTAAACAACTAATTTTTTATTTTGTTCGCTTCTTTTGTGACTTAGCTTACTTTAGTTCTTAGTTTCATTAATTATTAATTTGATTAAAGTTCTATAATTATTAAATTAGACAAATTCTTAACTTTTCTAGGGCCGTCTTCAAGAGATCCAGATGTACTAGAAAAAATGTTGGAAACTGGTATGAATATTGCTAGATTAAATTTTAGCCACGGTACCCATGAATATCATTCTGAAACAATTCAAAATATTAGAAAAGCTGTTGCTAATTATAGCAAAAGGTTAGGAATGAACTATCCTTTGGCCATAGCTCTGGATACAAAAGGACCTGAAATTAGGACTGGACTTCTAGAAGGGGTGAATAGAATTTGCAGCTTTACAGACAAAACATATGGCAAATTTGAAGTAAAATTAAAATACGTTCTAGGCCTTAGAATAATAGTGACTTCCTTAAAACCAACCAGTTTCAGTTTTTTTTTTACAAAATATAGAAAGTTTTTAACAAATTTTTATCATACTTCAGAATATTTTCATGTTACTATTTTACATTCATTATGTTTTCGTTCTTATTATCATTAATATTATGTAAAAAGATTTTCTTATTTTGTAGAATAACAAATTTTCCAGAGAAAATTGAAGAAGTATGATATGCCAATTTTTGCAGCAGATTTATTGTTTTGCGACAGTAATAAAATACTTGTACCTAAAAATTTAAAATCATTTAGGTTTATTTTTTTATTTCGTAATGTTTTCTGAATGTAAAATTTATTACCTTGATTTTACTGGAATAAAACTTTATATTACATTTGAATTAAAAATCTTTTAAAATATTTGATTAAAATATTTTTAGGGAGGATCTGCGGAAGTCGAACTAAAGAAAGGAGAAACAATAATATTGTCAACTGATATAAATTACAGTGAAAAAGGTAATAAAGACGTAATATATGTTGATTATGCCAATATCACAGCAGTCGTCAAACCGAAAGATAAAGTTTACGTAGATGATGGTTTGATTTCCTTGATAATTACTAAAGTGGGTAAGAAATAATTAAAAGTAATATTAAAATCTAATTCTTTGAGATATATGATTTATAAAAAATATGTGTACATACATATATATATGGTTATATGTATGTTACATTTTGTTTAATATAGCTTAATAATACATTATATTTAATGAATTTGTCTATTTGTGTATTTGAAATAGTATTTAATCTCATCTTCTTTTTTATCACATTTCGTCATGAAAGAGCCAAAAGCTTTGATTTGCACCATTGAAAATGGTGGATTTCTTGGTAGCAGAAAGGGAGTTAACCTGCCTGGCGTATCTGTTGACTTACCAGCGGTTTCAGAGAAAGATAAAAAAGATCTACTTTTTGGTGTCGAACAAGAAGTTGATATGATTTTTGCTTCATTCATTCGCAATGCAGCAGCATTAAAAGAAATTAGAAGCATTTTAGGTATGAAAATTATATTAATTATCTTGAGTAACGAATTAAAATTGACCCGATTCTATTTCTGTATTCTGTCGCTGAATATAAAATCGCGTTTTATTTTTCAGGTGAAAAGGGGGAAAACATTTTGATAATTTCGAAAATAGAAAACCATCAAGGAATGTTAAATTTGGATGAAATAATTGCTGCAAGCGATGGTATAATGGTTGCTCGCGGCGACCTAGGCATTGAGATACCACCTGAGAAAGTGTTTCTCGCGCAAAAGGCCATGATCGCCCGTTGTAACAAGGTTGGGAAACCCGTAATTTGCGCCACGCAAATGTTGGAGTCCATGATCAAGAAGCCTCGTCCCACTCGAGCCGAATCGTCGGATGTTGCCAACGCAATTTTAGATGGAGCCGACTGCGTGATGCTTTCGGGCGAAACAGCCAAAGGAGAATACCCTCTGGAATGCGTCTTGACGATGGCCAACATTTGCAAAGAGGCAGAGGCTGCCATTTGGCATAAACAGTTGTTCATAGATCTTATTACTGCAATCGAGCCTCCCGTTGAGGCAGCACATACCGTGGCGATAGCTACCGTCAAAGCTGCCATTATGTGTATGGCAACATCTATAATTGTCATCACAACAACTGGTAGATCGGCCTATCTAATTTCCAAATACAGACCACCTTGCCCTATTATAGCAGTTACCAGAAACGGACAAGTGGCCAGACAATGTCACATATACAGAGCAATTCTTCCAATTCACTACACAGGTTCGACACCTAAACTGTAAGCCTTTGTTATGTTCCCGTATTGATTTTGATCATCGCGTTTATTTTATAATTTTACCATTTCAGACGAGGTGCTTCCGGACTGGTTGAAAGACGTAGATGCTCGCGTCCAGTGCGGTTTACAATTTGGTAAAAAGCAAGGCTTCATTAAAATTGGTGATCCAGTTATCGTGATTACGGGATGTAAAAAGGGAGCTGGTTTTACTAATACGTTCCGTATTGTGTACGTATCCGAACAAGGAGAAAATATTATTCACTATTAACGGGAATTGTCGAATGTCGGGTTGGTCATTCTTTTAGTTTTAGCCGAAAAACTGCACATTTTTTCGTAGTAAAATGCAGGGAAAATGTATGCATGTTTAATTAAGATATTATTTATTCTCATCGTGAGAACATATTAATTTTTCTATGTGTCTTTCAAATGGAGCAGGATAATCTCGATATCGTATTACTTGTAAGAATCCTAAGCATCAATATGTGTTTGTTCGTATTTAATTGTGAAATTAATTTTTGCGTGTGTCTTTGTCGTCGGACAGGGGGACAAAATTTTTTTATTTATTTCAAAACGACAACTACTGACTCTTCAGTATTTATGGGAGTATTCCTTTACAATTAAAATTTATTTATTTTAATTCAATTTAAGGAAGTAACGTATAACTTATTCAAGTGATATTTAATTTCAATAAAAGAATGTTTTTTTTGGTTTTCCAATAAAATAATATTTAATATTAAATAAAAATTTTGAAAAAAAAAAAAAAATTTTTTCTTAAAACTAATCCGATTGCGGCCAGATATTTTCACTGGAAATCATTTTTCTTAAAAATATAAAATGCATAAGTATTTTAAATTTGCAAATCATTTTTCACATGCATGTACAAATTTTCACGCGGCTTTCGCGTTGAAGTGAAGTCGAGTGAAATGTTCCCGACACTTTTTTTTATTGCGATAACGAAGTCCGCACATGTTTATGATATTGAAAATTTAAGAAAAAGCTAAGTTAAATGTAAATTTATTGCTTATTTGAAGAAAGGCGAGAGTCCTGTAAAAATTATCCATTAATATTGTTAATACATCACGAATGAAGGGGAACTTAATGTCCGACAAAATTTTTTTGCAGAGTGATTGATTTGCAAACTGTCTGTTTGGAGTATTTTCCTTGTCAATTTTTACATTTTAATTAACCGTCAGCTTTGGGGCTTTTGTATTAATTTTCTTCCACTATACGTCACGTGCATTTTTCACGGTTCCACCGAAACGCGAGATTCACGTGCCTCGTTTTGCAAGGGCTTTGAGCATTTCTGTCGTCGCTGTCGGAGCTAGGTTTGCACTGGAGATAGATGGGGAAGCGCGCGCTCGCCGCGAGTGAAGTTAGCGAGTGAATGCTTTGCTTGCATCCGAAATAAATTAATGTGCATTAACCGGGAAAATGAGAACTTTTTATATACATATGTAACATGCGGTTTTAAATAACGTCCGCGAAAAAGCGCCGCGCGTGAATTTCGGTTGGGAGGCCCAAAATCGCCGGGATCCCGCCCGAAGGTGGAACCTGCGACCTGCGCCTTTTACGTTTACACCGAATTCGGGCAGAAAATTCTTTGAACGACGGGAAGATTTTCAGACGCCGAAGGGCGCGGAATCCGAACGAGCCGCGTCGCCAAGATCGGGAGAGCGACGAGGGCAGTTAAGCCATTTTTTTCTCTTCTTTCGCTTCCTTCCGGCGTATCCTCTTCGGTTTCTCGAGTCCCCGGGGTGTCCGGGTCGACGTTTCCGGCGCGAAGCTTCCGCCGCCCGCCGGGGAGGCGTCGGACGGCAAGCTGCCCGAGATAAAGACCGAGGTGCAGCGGGGACGCCGACTCCTCGTTTGGCTTTTTTTCCTTAACCTTCAAGGATGACTGTCGCCCGAGCATGAAATTTGCCGATGCTCACGTTTCGCGCGGCGTCCTCCACGTGGCGCCGACGGCGAGCACCGCCGGCCGGGAGGAAAACCGCAGCCGTTTCCGGATACCCCGCGGGATCTCCGGGCGTCCCTCCGCCCCGTTTCCGTTTTCCGATGTTGCGATTCGCAAAATTAACTGATGCTGATGCTACTTTTGCAGTTTTGCCGACTAATAAAGGAGCAGACCGAGTGAAAAATGGCGGGATCAGCGTTACGGGAAGAGATTCTCTGGCGTTTTTACCTGGCGGGAAATCACTGACAACGGGGGGGGGGGGGGGGGGGGGGGTTCATTGGCACGCAATTTTAATATACATTTAAGAGGACTGGTGTGGATTTTTGTTTGTAAATCCTCTCCTCAACCATTTCCGCGGCTCAAATCAAATGCTCCGCGTACCACGTCAAATGCGTTTCGTTTTGCGAGACATTTTCCGAATCCTTTTTCCGACGCATGTTCGTTCCCGTCTGTACTGGTAAACCTACCGTGCACCTTGTCGAACTGCATATCGAGCATTTATCGCAAGGAATGTTACACGTGACCGTCAAACGCATATCATTTTGATTTGCTCTTGAGGAAATTCGTACCTGTAAATTGTCCGATTCTGCAGCTTACGTGTCGCTCGAACGGATTTGATGCGACTTTATTAGGGGGAAAAAAAAATGGGCAAACCTAGCAAAGGTTACGAAGTTTTCTGGTGGAAAGAAGCCGCGGTGAGAGCGTTAGGAGTGAAACTCGCCCGAAAAGTCACCGCCTTTCACTGCAAGCCGTGCTCTGCTTCGGAAACTATGCGTACGTATAGGTAAGAGAACTGTAAAATGGCAGAAATGATGGAAAGATTACGCAGGAGCGACGTCGGTTTCCCCAATGATGCAGCCGGGCGGCCGACACGCGAGAGGTGCTCAATTTTGTCATCAGTGAAGCGACTGCTGACTTTCCGTCCGGCGTCCGTCGTCTTGCACGGGTTTGAACGTCATCATTCTCGGCTTCTCCGTCACCAGATCCATAGCCACCGTGCACGTGGAAGCATCGAAAACGGGGTTTACTGAAAAGGAGACGGAAGCTTTAGCGCGGGTTAGCGGGCGGACGAATTTCCGGCGAGGAAGGCATCGAAAGGTTCGGGGACAACTTCCCGAATGAGTCGCGGTCGGCTTTGATTTTTTTTCTTCTCCCGGTTTTTCCGCTCCCGGGTCCGGGTCCTCGGCCGATCGACTCGTGACGAGAATTGCAATATGGTGGATAACGTACCCGGGTTGGTGATCTCTCCGACAAACTTGCGGACGCTGAAGTCCTCCCGGTGATCGACGTCGTTCTTGCAACTGTAGGAGATCTTCCTCATTTTCCGGCAGTGACCGATTACGATTGAGCCAATGATCAGAAGGAAAATGAACGCGATCAAGCCGCACATGAGGGACAAGTTCCCGAAGAGTGCGATCGTTCCGTCACCGCCTTCCTCGTCTGTCGCCATCGTGTCGTTTCCGTCGTAGGGATACGCGGTCTCGCTCGATTCGCCGGTGCTTCTGCGGTCCCACGGATCCGTGGTGCTCTCTGTCGTCCCGTTTGCCCTCCATTCCGTTCGGTTACCCTCAGGTAATTCGTGATTCATCAGCATTGTAACGTCACCCGTCGTCTCCGTCAGCGCCGTGCTCTCCGTCAGCGCCGTGCTCTCCGTCAGCGCCGTACTCTTCGTCAGCGCCGTACTCTCCGTCAGCACCGTACTCTCCGTGATGTTCTCGCATTCTCCCGTCACATGGTGGCAAATTTCGCAGCTGCACTTAAACTCGCAGCCCTTTCCGTGGTACCCCGCTTCGCACGCTGTGTCGCACCTGCAATTAGGTGGTTTACCATAATCGATGCCTCGCAACACGCTCCACGCTTCGGCACGAGCAATTTCTCATGGTGAAACTGCAATATTTGGTCATGCTAAACAAACGGAAGAGCTTCTATTTATTTATTTATGGTACAGTATGAATTAAATTACGGACCGCGAATCTTTTGCGCTCTTCCTGAAATATTTTAACGAGACCAAGCATCGAATGGAAGACGCAACGGTCCGTCATGGGAGAGAAGAGACGCAACCGTCATTTCCCTTCCCGCGGGGAGGCCTCTCGCTCCGTTGCCGTGAAAGTAAGCCGATGCCGAAGCCCGGGACGAATGCTGCCGGAGCAGTTCCCGGCGAAGGACCGGACACTTGCCTGACTCCCTGCCAACCTGCCGAACACTCGCACGAACCGCGAACGGGATCGCATGTCGAGCCGTTTTCGCAATCGCAGGTCTCCAGACATCCTTGCCCCCAGCGCCCGACAGCACACGCTGCAACAAGATAATCATTATCCGCTTGCTTCCGGTCAGAAACCGAACTTCGTTTTACAAAAGCTTCGTTCGCCGAACAGATTTTCTGGCACTTTTCGACTCACGTTTATCGCATTTCTGTCCGCGGTATCCGGAATTGCAAGAGCAGATTTCCGGGGCGACGCACTGGCCGCGGAGGCACGACGCCGAGCAGATGGGCAAGCATTTGTCTCCCTTCGCTGATTTCAGATATCCTTGGCAGCACTTTTCCACGGGTCGGCTCTTCACGACGCTCTGAAAAAAGACGAAAGACGCTTCGGTTCCCAGGCACGTCGCTCGAGGATTTCAAGCTGTCGTCTCCGGATCCGTCGCCCGGGCCTGGAATCGGAAAGAAAGAAAACGGAGGCAGAAGGCCCCGGGAACGGCAGGCAATGGGGTGCTCTGGAACGTTCAGAGCATTAGTCACCCGGTCAGGCGCAAATTTCTGTCCTCGAAACGATGCCGAACCGGCAAAGAATCGAGATCAGGAAGCAACGAAATTCTTAACGTACACAGGTATATTGCTGCAGACCGTGTACTGTGTAACTGTTTTGTTGCACTCCTTCACGGTCTCCACGTGAAAATTATTTATGTGTTTTTGCTTGCACCCGCTCTTAAATGTGGCCGCCCTCGTTCGTGGATGGTTGGGTTAAGGTCGCACAATCAATTATTTTAGTTTTCCAGTCTCTCCCGATGATAAACGCTTCGAACATTGGGAAAAATCGTATAAGAAAACACACGCGAGATGCAAACGTTAATCTTTGTAAATTTATAGTAAAAATCACGGTAACAAGACCTGCCTGTCGATTCATAGATATGATAAAAGCCTTAATTCCGCTCTAAATATGTATAAGGACACAAACCGAAAGATGTTTACAATTATATGGGTAATATGCAATTGCTACGGCTGTAAAATTGTTTGTATATATTTATATATATATATATATATATACATACCGTCCATATGTTCGATTTTTGACTATGAACGTTCAGATAAAATCTTTCTCACCAGAAATCTGAAGGCGCTTTTACCTTTTTGAAGCTCCTTTCATTCTGTCGAGCGGCGACTGTGAAATGCGAAAATTTTCGCGTCGCCCAATAAGCTAACCGTCCACGAAAGTGGCGACAGACGGTGGAAGATGCCGTGGGGATAGGGTAAGAACCGTTCGTTTCACGCTCGATGACAGCGAGTTAAGAATAAGGCGCCGAATTCGAAACGTGCATCACGATAAATCGATCCTGGCCGTTCCAGGGAACCTGTGACGCACGGAAACGCTCATTTCAAGGTGCGCCCGGGAAATTGACGCGAGGCAAGGCGGGAAAGAGGGGCGACGGCGACCGAACGCGTCGCTGGTCTCGACGGCGACCCGTTCGGAGAACCTCGAGGCCCGCACCTTAATCACGATCTTCCTCTCGTAAGTCTTGTATTCTTTCGTGCACCTCGGAGGAATCCTCAGGCACCATTCGGTCGCGTAGGTCGTGACGGGCACCAGCTCCACCATGGGGACGTCTTCGACGTACCTGGAAAAAGTAGAAACGTGGTTGACAAGGGAGACCGGAAAAAGCCGGTGCAGCACGCCCTCGGCTCTGTCGTTCGCGTCGAACGATATATCCGGCAAATGCGCTGCCAAGAGCAGTAACAATGGCTTTTGTTATTCCTGTCGTAGCAAAGCGTTTTAAATATTTCTCTCTCAATTATTTAATCGAGGATTGTCCGAAACGGGCAGGACTCACTCTTCGTGGGTGACGCATACGTGGTCGTCCCCGTGCGCAACATCCCCGAAGCCGATGGCGACGAGACACAGGAGGCGGACAAATCCGAAACTCATTTTCCGGTTTCCTTTCCCGAACATTTCGGCGGTCGAACTTTTCCGGCTCCCGAACGCTTGTCGCCCACTGAGAAATATCCGCCCTCCGATCGCGAATCCGCGTTCGCGGCGCAGTGAGACATGAAACCGCGGTTCCTTCCTCGCGCGCAGCCTTCGGGATACTGACGGACGACTCTGCCTGCCTCGTGCAGCAGCCCGACACCGTCGGAGCACGATCCGTTGCCGTCCTCGGACTCGAGAGCAATGCTTTTTGCCGCATCCGAAAGAAATTTCCTTCTCTCAGCGTTCGACAGTTACCCACCCACATCGGCTTCGCTCATCGGAAATCATCCCTTATTTAAACATCTTTCATTGTCGGCCACCTCTCTCACCCTTACAAGCCACCCATTCGTTAGCAGGCGAGGCATCGTGAGCGATGGTTCGTCGTTCGTGTGAAGGGGGAAAAAAAGGCACGAACGAAAATATTTCAAAGGCCGGAAGGCGGAAGGGCGAAAGCTTCCATCGGCCGAGGTTGTCGGCCTCGGACGGCGCCGTCCATCTCGCTGCCGCTGTAGGTTTTTCGCTCCCGCAGCGTCCGCAAAGCCAAGCCCCGCCGCAAATGCCTAATTAGGAGCCCGATTTCATGCCTTTATCAGCGTATTGCTTCAAATGAGCTTTATGGTTTATCCAATCATCCGGCTGGTGTCACGGAGGCGTTGCAGAGAACAATATCAGGCATTTGCGACATAAATTAAGACAAAGTTAATTTTCCTTCCGTCACTTCCTCCCATACTGAAGCTCAAATTCCGGTTAATCTCTTCGTTCGACGTATCAAGCGAGGAAATCAGACGAGCAAACGGCAGACTCGCGCTTAACCGAAATGAAAATGAAAAATTTCTGCGGCTTGCGGGAAACGTGCCGTTGCGCCGTCGGCCCAGGCGCAGCCCAACCGGCGGCGGCAAATGGCAGCTCGGGAAGCGCCGCCGAAAAAAATTGCGGTCCGAGCTCCGGACCGACCGAAATTCGGTGCCGAAGCCGCGCCGTGACATCACCGCTGAAAAATTCTCCCCGGCCAACAGACCGAGGCACTTAACGCGATCTTCTGCCACGAAATTGCTCGTAATTTAATGCGGTTAATTCGGTTAAAGCAAATGAAGGGACCGCAATTAACGCCGTCTTCGATCCCGATCGGGGACCGGAATCGGGTGGACGTTCCGCCGTTCGGAAGGGGTAACCGGCACTCCGCGGGCGTCTCGCCCGCCGCACTCGGCTCCGCGGCAGGAAGGAAGCTGGGAACCGGCCGCGAAGTGCCGCGGCGGCACCCACTTCCGCAAATGAGAAAAACCGGATCTCCGGAAAATCCCTCGAGATTCGCCCCGCAGCCAGGAGCACCTTCTTTGGGCAATTCACCTTTCATTTCTCCATTTGACAAATTGCACTGGAAAATTGCTCGAGAATTCGACGTTGATTCCTCCGCGACCGAAAATTGGGAGAAAGCAGCGACGAGGAGTAATTGGATGATTAACGCTTGCTGTCATTAAGCAGTTAAAGCGTTGCCTGCGTTGGCAGCCGAAGTGCCATCGTTTCGGGCCATTCGCGACTCCCGCGGCACCGCAGCACGGTGCCTCGGAAGGTGACGGCCGGCTCCGGCTTCGAAACCCGGGCGGATTCCCTTCCGGCGTTCGCGGCAAAGACGGCCGCTGAAATACCTTCCTTTTGCCTTTTGTGCTAACCGTTCCCTCGAAGGACGGACCGGAAAAGAGCGGGTCTTGCCGGGCACGAAACCTTCGCGGCTCGAAAGCGGCTCTCGCCCTGCGGGGAGGTCGATCGCGAATTTCGAAAATTATCCGACAACGGAAGGTTTTTAAATATCGTGAGAATCGCGGTTGCGAAAATGAAAAGAGATCCGTTCAATGGTTGGGAATCGCGCGGCATTTCGGAGTCGTGCCCTCCGCGATACCTTTCACGGCTCCGGGACCACGAAATCTCGGGACGCGATCGAAGACCGAACTCTTCGCGCCACGCCCGCGAACAGATCTTTTTCACTCCTGCGACCGTGCCCAAGCGGAAACTTCCCAGCCGGCCCACTACCCCGCGCGGGGCAAGGGTGCCAACCGCAGTTGCACGAGAGAACCCAATTTCGGTTTCCCACCCGATGAAATCGCAGGTAATTTGCCATCCTCGGCTCGAATCGAGTCGCTCTCGACGTGCTTCCGGGGCAAAAGGAATCGCATTTTGCGCCCCCCCGAACCCCCTGGGGAGGAACGTCGTCGGGCAAAAGAGCTTTTCTTTACTTAAAATCAATTTATTCACTAAAACATTTCGCGTTCGTCTTCTGCGGCCGCCGCTAGCGAGGCGAGAACAGGATTCTGGCAATTGCGAGAAGCGCCGGCACCAGCGCCGACGTCCATCCGGGCGGCGAACGGGAGGACGCGTTGTAGAATCCGCCTCGAACGTGCAGGTTGCTGGTTTCGATGCTGTTCTTGCAGTAATCGCCGTCTGAAATGGAAAAGACGACGCGTTCTCGTGAGAGGAGACGCAATTTCGGCAAATTCCTTGCCCAATCGGTCTTCGGCGCTTCCGCATCAAGACAAAGACTCTTTCACAACGTCTGCCTCAGTTGGACACCTCTGGAGTGTCACTTGAGAAACGTCGCTCTCGAGTTGTGAAACAGTTGCGTTGTTATGACGCGGAGTTTATTCAGGTTCGCGGCTGCGAAAAGTTTTGATTAATTTCCCTCTCGCTCTCTTTTTCTTGTAGCGTGCCACGTCCGGGCACTTCCTCGACCCGGGCGGGGCGACTCACCGTAAATCCATCCCGGATATTCCTGCGTTCTCAGGTTCTCGTTCCTCAGCCAGTCCTCGAGAGGCCTGAAAAACTCCCGAATTGCATTGCCGTCCAATTTTGACTCGCCGGTGACGCGGTAGAGAATCTCGTTCCACGTCAGGGAAGATCCGAACTTCATTAGGTCCCTGCAACGGAAGGAAACATTCGCTAGATCTCGGAGGGAAAAACGGCCGCGGCATCGTTCGAGGTGCCCCGCTTACTTGAGAACTCCGCCGGCGTCTTTGCTCCTGTAGAAGTCGCAGCGGTGAAGCGGCTTCGAGGCGTCGCTCGGCTCATACTGCCCGGCCACGATGCAGAGGTGCCTGTACAGCTGGAACTGCAGTATCGAGCTGACGAAGTACCTGAAAGGCAGGCGGCTATGAAAAGCGTCCGTTTGACGCGGCACGCATTAATTTCGTTGGCCAACGCGCGACGATCGCGAGAAGCGATCCGCACTTCCGTCGGGAACGACGGGTAGTGCCAACCCGGGCACGTTTCGCGCGTGCCCGTAAGCCGCGACGGGACAAGTGCCACGCTCCGCGAAATGGGATCCTTACCGGTCCCGAGCGTTGTAAAGCGCTCGAACGGGGCATCATTCGCCGAATCATTCATCTCTTATATGGTACGTTGTAATTTGGCGATTCATTTCCTGAATGTTTAAAATGCCGTTTCCTGCGAATGCGGAAAAAAGAAAAAAAAAACCCTCTTCCGAGCGCAATAAAATAATTTAAATATTATTTATAAAATGAACAAAAAAAAAAACTTCAATTAGTAATTAACGGACAATTCTCGTTAAATTTTAATGTAACGGTGAAAGCGAACGGGGGCACTGATGTGAGGTCGGAGGTACGAAAAGGCGGTGGGAACTTGCCTCCCTTTCGAAAGGGCGGTGGGAACGTGCCTCCCCTTCGAAAAGGCGGCGGTTGCGTCACGCTCTCCCCGCTGCGCAAAGCCTCCTAAAAGCAGGGATATAAATTTTGCCCACTCGGCAAGCTGCCGGAGTCACCGTTCGCGCTCAGACACTTTTACCGCATGCAAATTAGCATTTCAGCTCCCGATTAACGTTAATCACGGAATAATTTAAAAATTATTTTAAGCGCTGATTAGCATAAAGAAACACATTTAATTGATTATATTTATGTTCTCCATCTGAATTGTCCGCGGGTTTCGGTTCCCTTTTCTCATTAGCTTTTCCTCGTCTTTTCCGTCTTATTCGGATGCATTTTCCGCAAGTGCCGCAACCGTCGCAGGGGCCCCGATCCGTTTGGTTCGACCTGTGCACGGTGGGCGCGTTACCGTCTTCAAATGCATTAAAATCGAGAAGGAAATGGTGGAAGTCAGCTCCATTCACCGTTCGAAATGCGTGAAAGTCTCTAGATGAAGGAGAAAAAAAAAATTTTTTTTTTTTTCCTCTCCTAAACGTCTTTCTCCGCGATCTTCGGAAGGTAAAATTGGCCGTGGAAAAAGTTGCCGAACCCGATTTTGCCGTTTCCTGGCCGTGATCAGGTATATTGTCAATGGCCGCGTGCACCGGGTACGGTATTATCCAAAACTCGTACCGCATGAAACGCTAGTTACGAATTAGTGAATAATTTACAGATAAACGAACTGGAAACTGGACCTCTGCGGAGGGCGCAGGGTGTGGAGAAATGTGGAGAATGCGCCTCAAAGACTGGGACAAAAATCTTCCGCATTTCTCCGGAAGGCGTTTTACCGTTCGCTTTTTCCACGTTCCCTTTTACCCGGCTCCTTGCCGCCGCGGTCCTCCGCAAGGCATCGAGCTGGTCTAACCCGTGTCCCGACCGAACTTGACTTTTCCGTTCCCCCATGCCCGAAGGTTAAGGGCGCCGAATTTCGGTTCCTCCGGGGCGAGACCGCGCCCGCGGCGGTTGCCGGCGAAAAAAGCCCTCGCCAAATCCAAATCCGAACGCCGCGCCCGAACATCGCGGGCGACCGCCGCGATCCGCTTTCGTTCGGGGCTCGCTTTCCTTTTCGATGCGGAGCCGTGAAGAGCGGTTCATCGCCGACGCGGATCGCCGGAACGCTTCTGCTTTCGGGCCGTTCCATCGGGGACGGGACCGCGAAACCGGTTCCTCTTCGGTTCGGGGGGGTAGGCACCCGCCACGACGGTCTTCGACCCGTTCCGAAAGCAACGTGGCATTTTACAAATGAAGCTCTGACATCGAAGGTCGCCTTATCCAGCGGAGAGTTGCGTTCGGCCGGGCGTTATGCAACGAAACGCCTGCGGCCGTCATGTGAGACCGATTCATAACGAAATATTCATCTTAACTTTAATTTTCGGTTTCGACTCTTAATAACTCCCAAAAGGAGCCTTCTCCATGCTTTCCGTGCGGTTAACGCGCTGAAAAACCTTAGTTACGCGGAGAAAAAGACGAATCTCCGCCTCAGTCTGCTCCAGCGCTAATCGTCGCGTTACGTAAAAGTACGTTCGGTCGAAAACGCCTCGCATTATGGTCACACATTGATAAACATGCGTTTTACTCGTTCGACCATGTACAATGCTCCTAATCGGGGGACACCTCAAGACGAGGACGTCAATTGAAAGCCTCGGATGATGAATTTTGAACCTAACCGCGAAAAAGGTTAGTTGTTCGGGATCCGGGGGCCCAGGACGACAGGAACCTTCGTTTGATGCGAAAAACTCGAAACCCCTTCCTTAAGGGTGCCATCCCCTGCCTTTCGTCCGTTCTCCCTCCCTCGGGATCCACATCTCAAAAAATTCGTTTTCCATGAATGCGCAGGAGGAGGCGCACTGCCGTAACTCGGTTTCGCACCTTTTGGACGCCCCACGCAGCGTGGCCATTCATCCGGTGACATCGGACGGCTCTTCCCGTGAGATCTCGTTCGAGAGAGGCAAGGCATCTCCTGCCATTATTTCGCTGGGACGCGATTATGGCGAGTGTGAGAACTTCCCAGGAAAAATCTCAGCATTGTGTCAAAAGTGATTGAAATTGTGCAACGGTCGAAAATGTTACAACTTCCGGCGGGCCGAAAGAGGAGCCGGGATCGGAAAAAGTTTCGGGTGCGGCTCCTGGAAGAAGAGAACCGCGGAAATTGTTTTACTCGGGCAACAACCCAGAAGCCAGCGACCATAAAAACGCCACGGGGAGGCGGGGTGTTAATGCAACCCAAAATAATCCGGATTAGATATTATCTGCGCCGTAAATGCCCCTTACGTAACGGCGTTCACCTAAATGAAGCAAATTAAGAAAATGTTACAGAAGCGTAACAGATAAATCCTTCTTTTTATTATCCTATCGAATTTCGGTGCAAAATCCTACCTGCTTTCACGGCATCCGCTCCCCGCCATTTGATGGATAAAGTACAGGGTACGTTTGCCATCTGATTGCATACGGATGGTACGAAATTGCAAATTTTCAATCCAAATCACGACAGATAATGTTGTAACAATCCTAAATACTTTCAATCACGTTTTGCACTGTTTTACGGCTTTCACGTCTATTAAGGTTCTCCATTACCGCTCGGATTCCTCTCTCGCAGGAAATAACGATCATTAGTCATTCTCGATGGGTGCCGCATTTCGCGGGATAATCGGAGTCTCGCGTTGCATCTTGCGAGCGCACCGGAGAGCGCAAGGAAGGTTTCGTCCCTCGACAAACGGACGAAAACTAACCGGGGCAGCAGACAGACCCGACGCCATTTGCGTCATTCTGCGCGGCGCGGGCCCGAGCCGACGCAATTCATAATTCGGTTTCAAAACCTGCAATAGGTCGATCCGATGTCAGGGAATCTCAACGTGGCACCAAACTGAACAAATTGAGAAGTGGCGGGCGAATCCCCATTCCGAATGCTCGATCGCGCCTTCACTCGGTGACTTCCGGGGAGCAGCAGCTCTGCCCCCGGGGACGCAGTTCCACGCTAGACGCAAGCGATTGCTGTCGTTTCCCCCGGGGGGATCCTCCCCCGTTTCGCTTCACGAAAATTCGTGGGTCACTCGGGTGGGGGGGGGGGATTTGCAGTTTTCGAACCTTCACCGAACCCTTTCGAACCTGCGGCCCTTGCCGCCTCCCCTCCGGCAGGCTGCTTCCCGCCGTGACGCTATCGAAAATGTGGAAATTGCACGGGGTTGGGTCCGTTTTGCATGCGGCAGTTACGAGCAAGCGTTAAAAGACCTCGCGGATCGCATGAACGAAATGACGCGACCGAGTCGACTTAGGATCGGAAACCGCTTCGTTCGTAACAAGACCGAGAGTTAAACGATTTTTTTGTTTTTTTCTTTTAAATTAAAATTGGATTATTAGATTGACGGGCCGGCCGTGGGATTGGGGGGAGGGGAGCGGTCTTCTCTCGGTTCCGCCGCGCTTCCTCCGCCAAGAAAGCGCCCAGCCAGGTGGAGTATAAAAGGCGACGTCTGCGCGCTTCGTTATCCAGTCCCATTTTGGGGGTTGTTAAGTTCTCATCTAGGTATTTAGCGATGAAGTTATCGGTAAGTTCAATGGTGTTTTGCACGCGGATTCGCAAAGTGAAGCCGAAACGCTAAAATGAAAATTTTTCTCGCGAGTTCTGTTTTGGTGAAGATTTTACGGGACTCCGGTGAACTTTGGGCCGCAGCCCTGCTCCCGAAGGCTGCGCCGATTTTGGCGCTGCCGCTCTTTGGGGACCATTTTCAGTGCACCCCCAACGCTCCAGCATCCACCCCTTCAGATTAAACGAAGCCCCGACAGCTCCGGGAGCCAATTTACGACGATTGTGCCGTAAATTGCTGCCGTCGCTTTGGGGGAAACTTTCGCTTTCAAAGCTTCTCGACGCTGTTCGGGGTTCGGAATCGCTTTCAGGGGAATTTATTAAAGCCGAGTTTTCCCGTTTTTAGATATTTCTCGTCACGGTTCTCGTCGCCCTATCCTGGGCCGACGAACCAGCTCAAGAAAAGACTTCCGAGATCGAAGAAGCTAAGCCGCAGGAGCAGGAAGCCGAGGATAAGAAGACCATCAAGAGAGGCATCCACGGTTTCGGTCACGGATACGGAGGCGGCGACTTCTTCGGAGGTGGCCAGGACGAGCACTTCCATCATCACGAGCACATCAAAACGGTGACGGTGACGAAGGAAGTGCCGGTGCCGTATCCGGTCATCAAAAAGGTTCCATATCCCGTGAAGGAGATCGTGGAGAAACCGGTGCCGTATCCCGTGGAGAAACACGTACCCGTTCACATCAAAGTCCCGGTGAAGGTACCTTACCCCGTCCACGTCAAAGTCCCGGTGGAGAAGAAAGTTCCGTATCCGGTCCACGTACCCAAACCGTATCCGGTCCACGTTGAAAAACCCGTGCCGTACCCCGTCCACGTCAAGGTTCCAGTTCACGTACCCGTCAAAGTCCCCGTACCCGCTCCGTATCCAGTCCACGTGGAGAAGAAGGTGCCCTACCCCGTCCCGGTGGAAAAACACGTCCCCTACCCGGTTCACGTCGAGAAAAAAGTTCCGGTTCCGGTCCACGTGAAAGTTCCGTATCCGGTCCACGTCGAGAAGAAAGTGCCCTACCCCGTCCACGTGAAAGTTCCGTACCCGGTCCACGTCGAGAAGAAAGTTCCGTATCCCGTCCACGTGGAGAAGAAGATACCGGTTTACGTGAAGGTTCCCGTGGAGAAACCCGTTCCGTATCCGGTGAAGGAAGTCGTCGAAAAGCCGGTGCCGTACCCGGTTAAGGTGCCGTATCCGGTTTACGTGAAGGAGCACCACCACGACGAAGGTCACGGGAGCGAGGAATCGGGATTCGGCGGCGGAAGCGAGGGATACGTCAGCGGCGGAAGCGGAAGCGAAGAAGGCTACGGAGGCTTCGGACTGGGAGACGGAGGACATTACTGAGCGCCGCCGGAGAAGGAAAGCATTTACGTGACCGGCAGGGACGATAACAGAACGCGCATCGATGACGTACTTCCGCCCCCTTCCGAAGGGCGGTCACTTCCTTCTCGCAGTCGCACGAGGAAACGAGCGTGCATTGTCGGGGAACGTAAAAAGTGAGAGTGCGGCTCGGCAGACCATGAACTAATATGATTAGTCGCATTAGTTTTCTTCACTTCTTCTTTTTCCAGCAGATATTTACAATTCGTTGCATAATGTTTGACTATCGATTCAAACCGGTTACGGAGTAGAACGTTGCGAAAAGCGCCGATGTGGCATGGGACGAGCGGTAATAAAAGAACGAAAATTAGTTCCTCAAAAACGCATTTTCATACATTTAAGTTACCAAGTAACAGAACGAAAATGACAACCATTCATTGCGATGTTCCCTCGCGGTCATCATCTTCATCCTCATCATTATTACGACAATCACAATCAGTATTTTTATAATTTTTTTTGTTACCATTTGTATTTCTTTGTTATAGATGTTATTATTTTTTAAATGTAGACTGCTCTTTTGTTCAGCGTGCAAATGTACAATTTATATGTTTTCTTTTTTAAAATAAAAGGAAATTTGTTTCTTAAGAGAAAATGACTCCGTGCAATCTTCTTCTTCTGGCCGCGGAACGGGGAATTCGTGAAAAATCCCGAGCGAGGCATCCGTCGGCGCTCTGCAGCCGTTCGACGTCAACCCGGGGTGACGTCGAACGGCTCGGGCGAGGTGCCCCCCGACAGATCTGACGGGGAAGCGTCTGCCAGACGAACGGGAATCGACATTTCCGGCTGCCGCTCCGTTTGTCCGTCCGTCGCGGATTTGCCGGCAACCGAAATGGACTCGTCCGTCCACTTTCGCCACGTGGATAACTCGATTTGTCCAGGAAGTCGGTGGGTTTAACGGCGAAAAGCCCGAAGAAATCTAACGCCGGCTTTCTACCGGCGAAGAGGATTGCTCCGCCACTTAGTGGCACGCACGTTTCCGTTCCGATGCCTGCGGAGCGGGCAGTTCGTCCGCACCGCCGAGGTGGGCAATTAAAAATGGAAAATTTTCCGGGTCCGACCTTTGAAAAGCGCGGCGAGAATTGTCCAGAGGGCGATAAGTCGAACGGATAATTGGACACGCCGAGCGCGGCAATAAATCGGCAATTGGAAACGTTCAGAAACCGACTTCGGTTATCGATGCCATTTTCCTCCTGCAAGTTCGAATAACCTGCACGGGGAAAAACGGAAGTTAAAACTCAACTTCCGCTGGTTTAGGTTGCTCGACTCCCGCTCATGCACGTTCATCATATCTAGCGGGTATCGTAAAATTTTGTTACTCATCCATTTTCGCTCTTCGCGTTCCGAGTCCGCGAGCTAAGGTCCGAAATCCATACGCCATTTTCGATGTTCGCCAGCGAGGATTTACTCTCTTTTTCCGCCCGTTCTACTCAAATTCGAAATCAGGTTCGGCAGCAGCCGGGACGTGTGTTTTGCAACATAACCCCCGAAACAACGTATCCGGGGACCGCTGCTGGCCGCGATTCTTGCCCGTTGCCCGTCTACCCGACCATCTTCGGGGTTGTCCGACGGGGGAAGGTGGCAAAAGGCTAAGGGCGGTTGTGAAACAGTCGTAGGGAAATTTGTTCAACGCTTCGAAAGACGAGATGAATGCGATTTCACGTTATGTGAGGCTGATTTTCCGATTGATGGATGATCCGACGGTTGACAAATCGGCGGCCCCCGTGCCTCCGGGTCTTTTGCCCTGCCTCTCACGCAAATTTCGTCCCCCTTCTCTGCTGCCGGCCATGATGGCCGTGACTTCTTTTCCCGTTTAGGAATATCACCGCGTTTGACCGGGCGGAGGCATGGAAAATGTCGAAATTTCCCTCTCGAGGGCCGTTTGCAGCGGATCGGGTGCCTCGCTCTTGGGTTTTTGGAGAACTTTTTCTAACTCTGAAAAATTCCCGTCCGGCGACCCTTTCCTTTTCCGTCGGGTTCTCCTGCACGAGGGTTCGGGACCGGTGCCGACCCACCGCATCACTTGCAATAACCCGACGTTATGGAATTGCGCCGCCCGTCCGAATGACTCCGGGTCACCCGACATGTAGAACGTGAAGAAGCTTCCATCAAAAATGTGACGGACGTCAACTGTGACGAGTAATTTAGAAACAAAGCAGAACGTGACAAAACGCTCCTTCGGGTTGCCAATGCTCGACAGTCTCCTTTTATCCGGCGCGTCATGCTTAAGAACAGAAGCTTGGAACACTCACCTTATGTACGGTATGTTGGCGGGTACGTGGTACTTTGAACCTGGATCGAAATCGTACTCGGACCTCAGCAGTGGCGGCTTCACTCCCATGTAACTCTCCCTGCAACGAGAATCAGATCTGAATCCGCATGTTCAGGACCTTCGTGCCGGGAAACGTGGAAAGAGCGAACCCTGTTCCTTTTCCCTGTGCACCTTTTTTCCGATGGGACAAACCTCGCCGGTACCAGAGCTTGGCCGTAGCCGGTACTTTCGGCTCCCCCAAATGAAACAGCAGCATACACATTTTCGGAGATCATCGATTTCCGGTGCTTGGCACCTTTCTGATTTTTACGGCTGGCGCAAGCGACTGAGAGTTTGCATCCGGATTGGGACTCTCTCTCCCTCGTCCGCGCAAGGAAGTCTCATTTCCTTGCGGGAGAAACCTCCGGACACGTGCTTGGAGAGTGAAACAACGCGGGTTGGTGTTAGAGTTGCACCGACTGAAACCACCCCAATGGATATTCATCAGACGCAGTGGGTTACTGGTCCGAAATTCCTTTCCGAATGGGCTTGCTGTGGGGATGAATCCCCCAGAGTGGGAATTCGTTTGTCGTACAAAGAGCCCGATCACATGGAATGTCCTTAAAAGGAACCGACAGGCATGATCCGATTTCAGCTTAAACCACCCGAATATTTTGTCACTAATAACAACCTCGCTGCCAGGTCCCAGGTTCGCGTCAGCCTTGATGAAATGACTTTGAAACTTAAAAAACTTCTCGACCAATCTCGAGCCGGGAGAAAAAAAAATTCTTTTCGCAAAACCTCCGTTGCGCAGTATATTAAAAAAATAAATCAAAAAAGTTTCCCGTAATGTGAAAAAATAAAAGTAAAATCAAATTTGAACAGGCAGAAACTTCCGACTTCGATGATGCAAACGGCGGCCTGCAGCATTCGCATTAATTTTTGACGTGTGATTAAAAATATATTCACACCTACATAATCTATTAATTTTGCAATTTTTCACAATTAATTTTTCGTCAAAATCTGCGACAGAGGCATCGGTTCACCACCAAAAATCAAGAAAGATTATATTTTTTCTTTTTCATTTTTGCTAACCACCTGATTAGATTTTCTAGTGCCACGACTATTGGCGGAATTGCGAGATTACCACGAGCGGTACCTGCCGGATCTTTTGTGAACCAACATTGGAGAGTGCGCAGTGCCGCACCTGCCGGCTGTTTTGCAAAACTCACCTCAGAGAGTGCCAATGGCAGTTGAACTCATCCTTGGACACGGTTCTTTGAAACACGTTCCATCTCCATTTGTCCATTACGAGTGCGAACGGCAAGAATGGTAATTTATCCATGGCCAGACTGAACAGGTAATTGATGTCGAGGGGCAGTTCGTCCACGGAGGTCTGCACGAGCCCCAGCGCCTGCAAATGGACGGGATTTCCGACGGAAAGGGCGATTGCTTCTCCCACGGCCTCGTGGAAACCTGCAAAAATGGCAGAGTCAGTCTTCTGCCCGGAATTCGCGATCGGGAAGCAAAGTCCCGGCGAGACTTACCCGGATTGGCGCCGTCCCTGAAGACCTTCGGTTGCTGCCTGTACTGGAGGAAGTACTGAATGTGCGCCATTTCGTGGTGCATGGAAATGAAGTCTTTCATGTTCACCTCCGCGCACATCTTCAGTCTGCGGCCGAAAACCAAAGGAAATGAAAAAAATTATTCCCGCTTTCAAATCGAGAGCGTCCGCGGCAAAACGTTTACCTGAAGTCCCTGCCGTTGCAGAAGTCCCAAGCGGAAGCCTGGCAGTTGACGATCCTGTCGGGGATGTTGGTGACGATGGAGGAAGCCCAAAATTCCGGAGGCATTGCGCTCATGTTCAGCGACAGGAAAAACTCCTCCGCCAGTTGAAGCATCGTAAGCGGCGTGTATCCCTGATCCTCCATGTTCGGGGTAACGTCCAGAAAGTTCTTTCCCGGGTAGGGAATGGTTATGTCCAGGATGTTGACCCACGATTGCGCCCACATATTCCCCAAAATATGCGACGGCAGAGGTGCCCTTCTGCTGATCCTTTCCGGGCCGTACAATTCCCGCAGCTTTCTCCGAACGTACGCGTGGAGGTGCTCGAACAGAGGACTGACCTGCTGCCAGACGTCTTCCACGTCCTCTTGAAATGTCGGAGACTCATACGGGAAGTTCCACATCTCGGCCGCCGAGGTGAAATCTGTGAAGTTCGACAGAGAATCTCGAAGTGCGCTCTTACCAACAGGAAGACGTTTCAAACGAATCCTTACTGTTAAGTCTTGCAGCCTCGTTGGTGATGTCCACCAGTTGATCGTACAGGTCTCTGATGTACTGCCCCGTGTGACGCCTCCATTCTAGCCACGTGTGCTGCAGCTCTTCCCAGTCCCTGCTTCTCGCCATGATGAGGTTTAAATCTGGAGGCATTAAGAACGTCACCAACTTATCTCCTCCTGTCTTCGACAATGCTCCCAAAGTTTACTTACCGGGGTTTAGGCGCAGGCCGCACCTGAAAGGTTCGTTGTAGGCGCAGATGGACGCCTGATCGTACACGGCCACCATTTCGCTGACCAAGCGATTATACTGGAAAAAACCCATAATTTAACACAAACGGTTGTCACCCGCATAGTTTCTCACTCGCGAAGTTTCCTGACTCACCCTGTCGTACTGATCGTGGGGCAAAGCCGCGGATCCCACCACGGTGAGGTATCGAAGCTGACGCCACAGCCGTGGATCGGGAACCCTGCGGAACTCTATGCGCTTCAGCAGGTCGTGAACCTCCTTCTGAAAGTAGGCGTATTGCTGCTGGGCTGCCAACTGTGAAGTAAAAAAATTGGTATCTTTTAATGCTTACATTTCTGAACTCGTGAACCTTGCGGCGACACAATTCTCTGTGGTCCACGGACTCTTTTCTTGCCCGAATACGTTGAATGTTCCTTGCAAAATGACCGCGGAAAGTGACACAACCTTATGCGTTTACTAGATAGGAAGTTTAATAAAAATGTATTGCGCCTCCTGTCATTGAATTATGCCGCTCGGGGATGATTCGACGGTAAAAGTGTTTTCCTTCACGTTGGAGACATCATGGACATTCTCTCGGGGGTATCTCCGGCCGATGAAAATGTTCGCGGATAGTCCGACAGCAATCCGCATCCGAAGAATTGAGCCGGCTTATTCGGACCCGAAACACCCGCGGTTCCAACCGTTTCCGAAGACTGGAACAGACGAATCTCCTCTTTCCGTGTGGACCGCCTTGGGTTTTTGATCTGCGAAGGTTCCTCACGGAAAAGTCTTCGGTTTGGCCTTCCTCGCAGCAACCGATCCGCGGATGCCGAGCCCCTGCATCCGATCGCGCCAAATCCGTTCGGTCTCGGTAACGGTTGTCCGCATCCCGTGTACGGAGAGGCTACGAAAATTTTCCCACCATTCACTCCGAGAGCCTTGTAGATGCTCGTCCGCGATGCCGAACAATGGTCTTGTTTCATAATCCTCGCGGAAACCTGAGAAACCCGGCAAACGGCAAAGAAAGTCGTCAAACGCTTAAACGATCTTGAACTAATTAACTGATCATGTGTCGGTCAAGAACTTTATAATTAACATGAGACAGAAGCAGAGTGCTTCAAGGCGAGTGCCCGTAATCGTGGAAGCTCCCAAACCTTCCGGAAAGTACCTCGAAAAGGAAGGAAGAGCAAGCTGCTGCCGTCGGCAGCAGCATCTCCAGTTTTCGTACGTCGGTCGCCGGAATAGTGCATTAAAAGGTACATAAGGTAGCGAAATTATCTGCGGAACAATTTTTGTTTGAAGACGGAAAAGGGATTTGCCGTGGCAGAAGAATTAATTACATAAAATCAAAATTAAGTTGAACGACTAGGTCGGGCCGTGGGAAACTATTTGCGACCTTACTCATGACTGAGATTCACGTAAAACTTTTCCATCTGACCGGCGGCAGTGAAAAGTTCGCTGTTGCCTTTCAAATGAATTGTCGACACGGATTTCCGCTGCCGTTTCGCAAAACGAACAGCTAATAAAATTGCGCTCCTTTGCCCGACCGGGAGACCTTTTACCGACTTTTGTCTCCCCGAAACGTCTCCATCACGTCCCGGTCGGAAAATTTGGTGCAAAAGTCGTTCAAATCCTGCTTACCGCGTTCAGTTGCGTCTGTTCGTTGACGTTCGTCTCGTAGTCCCACTGGGCGTAGACGTTGAGGCTGCACTGCTGCGATCCGACCTCGTTCAGCCTCGACAGCAGTGCTTCGATCTCCTGCGGGGGTATGAAGTTTTCCCTCTCCGGATACCTCCTCGCGTAGTTCCCAGCGCCGGGGTAGTTGCCGTCCGGATATCGGGCATTCTGAGGGTCGTGCCTGACAGTGGGTGCGTAGTACTGGTTACTGGTAGGATCGTATCTGGCGGAGGGGTTGTGAATTTCCGTCGATGGGCTGAACTGATTGTAGCCGCCCGTGGACGAAGGGTAATTTTGAGTTACTCCCGAGTTTGAGTTATAATTGTCGCTGCCACTGTTCGCATACGGATCCTGATGGTTTCGGGTGTCCGCATTGTAATACGGATCGTACTGGGGGTATCCCGGTTGTTGTAGCTGCGGATCCGCGTCCCCCCTCGCTCCGCGGTTAAGCAAACACAGCGCAGCAACCAAAAACCCGCCACACTTTGCTGTCGCATCCATATCGACTCTATTGTTAAACCGCGATCAAAGGCGGGGGCTAAACGGCCATTGCGATCGCCCCAATCCGAGCGGGGTAAAACTTCGCGCTTTTGGAAGGCAAAAAGTGCGGGGAATGTTCCTAAACGCGGAAAATGGGAAATTTTTCGACTTTCCAAGAAAGGACGTCCGACAGGGCGATCGAGGGCGGAAAATATCGAAAGTTCGAGTTCGAGCTTAAGCAAGGCAGCAGCAGCTTAGACGCGGTACGCAAACCTGAAGCGAGCACTCAACGCGTTGGAAAAGACGGCGACCAACTGACTTATCGTGTTCTTGGTGATAATTCAGGTACAAAGCTTGGTCTATCCGGCTCAGCTCCAAAACGTGACATGTACAGAAACGATTCCCCACATTTCGCCTGCGAACGCATCCACGCGGGCAGGCGTCGCCTTCGGAAACGAGGTTAAAGGCATCGATTCCGCGACGCCCTTTGCCGTGACGCATCGGCACGACCCCTCAGACGTGGAGCAAGATCCCGTCGCACCCTTCTTCCACGACCGGAGGGTGTCTCGGCCCTGCCTCTCGAGGAAATGGGGAAAAAGCTTCTTAATCAACTGTCATATTTGGGTCATTTCCTAACCTTATCGTTTACTCGGCATGGAAACCTGCCTGGGTTCGCGGATTTTCCGGTCATTCGTGTGGAACGGTCAACGCGACCCACCACGTCTCTTCTCGCAAGGCTCCCGCGCCGGTCAGCACGACGATTCGTGCGATTCGCGTCGACGCGGCGGCGAGGCCACCGGTGGCGGCTGCGACCCGACCCCGAAAGGGGTTGAATTACCCCTTGGGCGATGCCACCCACCATCCGTGGCAGCAGCGAACGAGCCGCTAATCGCTCCGTTGCCTTGAGGCGTAATTCGTCACTGCGGTACTAATTGGGATCGGGCCGAAGGCATTCTCGCTCGGGCGATTTGCCGTCGTCAGGCATCCTCCTCGAGAGTCGGACCTCATGATTCGCATCTAATTGCTCGCTTCCCTTTTTCCGCAGCAGTTATAACACAGGTCGCCTTGAGACTCCGAAAGCGGACCGCTCCTTCGGCATTCACCGATGCGCGATTCACCTCAGGCAAGCATCGGTCCCGCGTGGAACGACAGAGGGAAGTAAGCTCGGAAACGGACTCGATTGACGAGTTTCATCACGGAATCGGCCGGGAGAAGCAAACGGGCCAAGGCACGGGTCGCACTCTGAATTCTAATGCAGCCGAAGGAGCAAAAAGCCATCGGAGGCGCTCCCAAAAAGGCGAAAATCCGAGCTCCTGACCCAATAAAGTCGATCCCCCGAGCGAACGCCGACTGCATGGGAATCAGGTACGGTCCCGTTTCGGAGCGGAGGCCTCCGAAGCCTTTCTGCGGACTCGCAGGTCGCAAATAACGTAAAATAATTCACAGAATCTCATTATTTGGTGCCTGATTTTACCTGTAAAACTGATTTTAGAAACTATGAGAACCGCTTAAGGACGGAAAAAACAATTCGGAACAATGCGCACGTAAAACCTAACCTTGGGTGAAAAAGAAGAAAAAAAAGAATATTCGTCGTAATAACAATTTACGTCGAAGGCTTGTCATTTGTATAATAATAAAATTTCTCCGACTTCTCACGCGGGATAATTTTTTTTTCAGGTCGACGCTGCGTCGCGGGACTGCCGCCCGCAGCACCGACACCGCGGAAGATCGCCCGGAGCGCAACCCGCCACCGGCGCAGCCACCGCCGTCGGAAAGTCGCCATCCGCAACGGCTTCCAAGGGAGTTTCCGGATGGCCGCAGATCGCTTTTGCGGAAAGCGGAAAATTTTCCCGCGAGTCAACGAGAAAAACCAGGTGAAAAATCCGCATTGAAAAGACGGCGGCGGCCGTCGAATGCCGAGATGCTTACCCCGAAACGGGCCATCCGAGCTCCGCCCTCGGGTGCCCGTCCCTTGTCGCCACGTCTCGAACCCGTGACGCTTCCGTTTCGTCGCCGGAAACGCGACGCCTCGCCCAACTGCGGCCCAATTAACGAGCATTAGCAAGATCGTGCAAGACGCAAATTGCCTTTTCGTGCCGCTCCGCTCCCGGGTGAAATACGACCCATAAGCTTACTAATCGGAGATTTATGATAATTGGCCTTATGCAAGCTTGGACTTTCCCGGTTGGAGCGGAAGTTGACGAATCGGGGATTCTTCGTTGCGGAAGAGGCGCACCGAACGTTACTGGAAGTGCCGCGACAGCGCCAACGTGGGAGGGGGGGGGAGCAAAAAGCATTTCCACGCTCCCCCATTCGGAAAACCAACGCTGGGCGCCGCTTCCGGGATCTGGGCGCTCCCCGACGCGTCGGACCGCGTCGCCGTGGCACGAACCCCCCGAGTCGGTCGTGGACGAAGACTGGAGCGGGGGCAAAGACGCGGATTTTAACTAAACCTGCGAGCGAGTTCGATTCTTCGTGCGGCAGCTCGTCTTGTACATCTCCGTCTCCGCGCACCTTCCGGAGAAGGTTGCATCGGACCGAAAGGGCATCGGCAGATCCGGTCCTTCGGTCCACGCGAGATGCTCGTCAGCGGGCATTTTTCCCTGGCCCGGCGACCGTCCGACGGGAATCAAAACCGGATATTTTTACGTGGGGAAGCCTTCAAGTTGACATTGGCTGCCCTGCAAAAACGGAAGTGACGACCGACGGCGATGACTGCAACGGAAAGGAAAACTCGAACTTTTGGGCAATAAAATCAGGTTTCCATACTGATTCCTTTTTAATGTCGATAAATGACAAATGTGGAACGTGAAAATTTACATGGTTAACAATTTATTTTTGTCCGATCGGACGAAGGAAAATCTGCGAAATTTGGCGCGGCCGCGACAGTTTCCCCCGCAGGATATTCGGTCTTCTTCCAAAGGCGGCGCTCCTCGACTTCCGCCCCTTGATTTTTCCCCCTTCCGTGGAAATTCCTCGTCTTCCTGCTGTCGAGAGGGCAATTTCGAGTGCCGCCCCCTTTTCGGACTACTCCAAAACTGCAGGCTCCTCGCGTTTCCCACTTTCGCATTCCTGCGCATTTTCCTCTGTCGCATTCGGCCGCCCGAATTTCACCTCACGCATTTTCCTGAGGAGAACGTTGCTGACGTTCGAAGCAGTTCGCCCTGTTGCTTCCTTCGCTTGATTCGATGAGATTCAGATCGCTGCAGAAAAACAAACAAAATTTTTTGCACTTTCCCATTCACTTTATGTGCCGATGCACCGATTCTTCTTACTCTGCACGATTTTCCCCGCTAATCTTGTGCTTTTTCACTTTTTGAGTTTGATCATTCTTACAAGATCTTGTTTTCGAAATCTTAACCTCCATTTTAATATTTTACATCCTGCCTATGTTAAAAAGTTTTTATCCGTACATTTTATGTTTATGCATGATCAGCTACGGTTAACTTTTACGCTTCGAATGATATACGTGTATATTACCTTCCCATTTTTCCTTATATTTTATTATTAATTGCATATAATTTCAGTTTATACTTCTGCGTTCGATTCGCGAATGAAAGCGCCTTTCGGAACCTTTTTGTTCAGGACGCGTTGAATTTCCGGCGACAGGAAAATGCTTCCGCAGAGCCTGAGTCCGCTCCCTTCCGGTGCGTCCAGTTTGTCTCCAGAACGACCAACTCCACCTCGGATTCCAATTTCCGAGCGTGATCGAAGGTCAGGCATCCGCGGAGCGTGCGCAGGTAGCCTCCGAGTCGGTCCCAGGACGAGCCGCAGACGGCGAGGTCCACGCTCCGGAACCAGTGGGAGTCGTAAACGTGGAGGCAAAGAACGGCCAGGATGAGAGCAAACACGACGCTCATTCCCGCTCCTCCGCTGCTGGCGACGGCACCCAAGTCTCCCTCCACGACCATGGCTCTGAAAAAGAGAAGAGAGCCAAACTTTTACCCGGGTCCGTACGGCCGGAAGCGGACGCGACTCCGCGTGGTCGGACGAAAATCCGGCAGCCGGAAGCGGTCCCGGAAAAGCCCTAGAAGCACCAGCTTTGCCCCGCCCGTTTTTGTCCCCAGGGGCGGACAGATTACGGCAGATGCCCCTGCAGCGGTTTTTCATGTTCCTCCCTCGTCGTACGCTGTCGGACGAAATCAACCTTCTCCGCGGACGGCAGCAGAAGACAAAATGACACTTTCCGAACGAGCCGACAGCTGAATTCGAGAGATTTCACTTACTCTCAAAGCTTTTTCTTTTCCCTCGTCAAATGCCTTGGCGTAGATAATTTCCACTGCCACGTTTTTAATTTTGCGCACTATCTGCGTGCGCCTTTTGCGACATGCTGAAAACGATGTCCGATTCCGAAGAGGTTTTAAGTCCTCCCGATCGAAATAAATGCTCGATGTTTCTGCACCAAGCCACCCAAATAACATAGATAACTGAAAAACAGAATTAGATTAACGTCGCTGGCCATCGAAAGAAAAAAGTTTTTTCTTTTTAACGTGGAACCAGGCGGTAAAAATCCAAAAATCAATCACAAACTTTATGAAGACAACTTACCACGATATCATGTAAACATTGACAGAAACCGGACTTATTTTTATTACATTTCAAACTGCTATGAATTGCAATTGTTCACGGATGCCATAAACGGATTGCATAATTCCAATAAATTTGATCCCAAATGGTTCGGATGTGTTATCATATAAATGTTTATGGCATTATCGGAAACTTCAATGGATCAATTATCCCATGATGCGGTTCAAGAAAATAAATAGAAATCTTCGTAGCAAACATTAAGTAAAAAACTATTTGGGCGATCAAGAAAGCAAATGCAGTCGATTTGTTTGTTTCAGCTTTTTCGAATGTTAATTTGCGTTATTGATGTACATTCTTTTCAATACCGATTTTTTCATCGTACCAAAATCGAGGCTTTGTTTTAAGGCACGGGTAGTAAAAAAAAAAAAAACCTTTATTTACGAGCTGAAAAATTCATCCGCCGATTTTGTAATTTTCACGTGTAGAACTTTGACGGTTTATATGGTTATAACTATGTATATGCAGAAAGAGGTTATTTCCAACAATGTCAATTATATTTCTCACACGTAACAGTTCGACAATTAAAATAAAAATATTCATTTTTCATATTCGCCGCCACCATCCTCAGGATTCTTTTTTTTTACCTGACAATTTCGAGTTCCCTGCAGCTCGTCTTCGACAGATTTCCTTTTCCGAGGGCAGATATCTGCAAGACAAAAATAAAGAGGTGTGCGAGAGGGTGGAAATGGCCTGATGGGGGTTTGGGCACGTTTCCCCCCCCCCAGACGGTGCAATTTTCCCGGTGCGGCATCTTAACGCGGTGCGAGAGTTTTCCGAGGGTTTTCCCGGGACCCGATCGGTGACGGATTCTGGCGCTGCGGAAAATTCGCCCAAAATGTTCGTTACTAACATCGGCTCTCTCTCTCTCTCTCTCTCTCTCGCTCTCCAAGTGCTGATGCTTAAACTTCCCTCGGATAACTGGAGATGATGGAACGCGAGAAGGGACAACTGCACGCGCGGAAATTTGAAAACGAACCGTACACGTGCGTGGACGGTTTAATCGGCTCGCGGCAGTCTTTGACCACGGTCGTTTTCTTATTCGGGAGGCGACTCATTTTCCTTGGGTGAAATGATCTTAAATCGCGGAGGCGGCGTTCGCGATTTGCAGTAACGAAGTTTCACGTTCTGCGCCCTCCGGAGGGAAATGCGAAAAATCAGGGGCCGCGAGGAAGGGGGCGTGGATCGGTCGAAACTGCGACGAAATTCCCCGCGATGCGGAAATGCCGATTCGTTTATTAAAATTAATCGCCGCCGTGGGAAACCGGGGCGCGGAAAATTCAAAATTCGTCTGCCCGCGAAAAAAACCCCCGACTCACCGAGGCATTCGACGTGTTCCGCATTTGGACGGCGACCCGCGCGTCGGCGGAGGATCTGGGAGGCAGCGCCTTCGGAGAGAAACCGCGCGCACCACGAACGTCCGATGATCTCCTTCCGTTCCGAATCCTCCCCGAAGTCCCGGGTCGAGAAAGGCAAATGCGGCGAACGCCAGCACAGATCCGCGTGGAAATCCTTGCACGAGCGGAGATCCGCGGCGGGATCAGGCGATCCAGATCTGTCGAAACGTCCGAGTGAGTGGCACCGGCCGCGAAGTGTTCGTTGCGGAGAGCGAAAGTTGGAACTGGTGTGCGGAGTCGGTTCTGTTCTATCCGCTTCTTCCTTTCGCACCGAGTTCACTTTCTCTTTCCTTTCTTCAGATTCGATTTTGCACGTGGACGGTGCGAAAAATTTCGATTGCGGAAGCGAGGCCGAAGAACGCTCCTCGGATGATGGTGACCGCCGACCGCGTTCGATTGCCCCGGGCCATGACGCGCCATGAACATTCGAAATTTTCGCTCCACGCCTCCGGCACGTTGCTGCACTTATATATATATTGCGAACCGAGCATTTAACACTGAAATTCGAACGTTTCCGTCGTCTAAAATGCCACGGATTTTTCCGTCACTAAATACTTCCTCCTTGCGCATTTTCTCTTAGATATTCGGCCTTGTTTTCTTGAAAACGATTGAATTGTAGTGAACCGGGGTTCTTATGTTGTAATGGTACTGGCAAAATGACTTTTTGATGATGGATCTCTTTCTTTCGCCTCTCGTCGCGGTGACTTCCCGGGGCAGGCGAGCGCGCTTCCTCCTTGCTGCGGTCTTCCTGCGAACGGGAACGCGAACGCCGTAGGAGGGATTCGTTATGAAGTACAGGGTTCTGGCGGTGGAGGGCCCTGGAACCGGTTCCAGCCAGTACAAGGATGGATTCGATCTCGATTCCGCGAGGGTGTCCGCCGTCCGGAATTGATCGTCCACTTCCGTTTGCTCCTCCTTGTTCCGCTCGAGCGATTTGAGCATCTTCTGGGCCTCGATTTTCACCAGCTCCGCGTTCCACATGATGTCGGTCCTGGTGTCGTCGTCCCGCGTTTCGGCTGCGCTCGACCTCGCGTTCTCCGTGCTGGGATCGGGATGGTGCCTCACTATGGTCGAACCCAGAGACGTGAGAAGTTTCGTGAACGTCGACAATTCCCTTCCGTCCTGCTTCCCGTTCTTGTCCTCGAACTTCAGCCCGAACGCGCGCTTCTCCCCGCACGGTTTCCGGTCGTCCCTTTCCGCTTTTTCGTCCTTTTTCGAACCCCGTCTGCTGCCCTCCGCCTTCTCGCCGCTTCCCCTGAAAATCTCCACGGACTTCTTTTTCAAGGTCCATTTTTTCCTCGGCCTTTCGCTCTCGCTTTCGAACGATTCCTTCCCGTCCGTTCGGTCCCTCGCGGTGCCTCCGCGTGAATGAGAATTTTTCTTCGGCGCTGTCTCGTTCGTCTCGAATTCGTTTTCCGTCGACCTCCGGAGCACTGGATGAGGAGGCCTCTCGGCCCTTTCGTCGCAATCGGAGACGTCAGCAAACGGGAAACTCGCGGGGGCCGATTCGGCACGCGAAAGCAGCAGCTTTTCATCGCTGAGCAAATCTAAATAAAGTGAAACATTTAAATGAAACCCGTTGTGACTCCCCGCATTAAATAATGAAAAATACAAGTTTGCGCATTTGAATTTGCCTTCATTTTTTACGCGCCTTAATCATTCCAGTGATCGAATGCATTTAACTTTTTATACATGAAAAACCACATGGAGTTTACATCCAAAACGCTTTGGAGCAGACAATCCAACGGATCCCTATCAGTTGGATATAAGAACAACATTGTCCGGGCCTCAGACCGTTCGAATGTCGAAGTCAGCTAATTTTTCGCTCAAAAATAGCCATTCATTCATTCATTCTCGTTTTGTTAGATTCAAGTCAATTTCGCCCCGAGGGCGGCTTTTTTCCATCAGATGGGTCGAAACTCATTGAAATTCAAACCTTTCATCCTCAAAGCCTATCTGACGGCGTTCTTATAAGCACCGTACTCGTTTATAAAATTTAATTCAATTTATTTCACTTTACCCGTCAACGGTATCTGCATTTCTCCGTCTTCCTCAAACGGAAAACATCCCTCTGAAAAAGAAGAAGAAAGAATTGTTTTTTTTTCTCAGTGTGCACTTTATGTCGACTTTAAATCCGCGGGGGAAAAAGTTAGTGACTGCGATAAGTAATTCATTAATCTTGTCTCGCTGGTACACAAGCAAATAAATGAAGCCTCAACAATCCAAAGATGAATGTCGACCGCTGTTAAAATTAACATAATCTCTTCGCGGGCAAACCAATCGAGGTTGGTGGGATCGATCTTTTCACCGAGAATTTATTTTTATTTCTTCGCTCAAAAATTTATTCTTGTCATTTTTCGTTCGTTAAAACAAAAAAAAAAAAAAAAAAAAAAAAAAAAAAAAGTTATTATTACTGTTGCGAAAAAGCTGAATAATTT